>JAZHYW010002646.1:0-39336 GCA_037355805.1 Ixodes ricinus
AAAAAAAAGGGGGATGCAACAAATGATAAAAAGCTATATAGTTACTCGTTTCAGTCTAGAAAAAGTGCCTATTGCCAAAAGAACGCGAAAAATATACTCTCAGTTTAGCGGTTCAAACCGGTTCGAACCGGTTCAAACCGGTTCGAACCGTTATTTTTCGCTCCCCGGAACTGAACCGGAGCTGAACCGAAATCCGTGAACCCGAACCGGAACCCAACCGATAAACATTTCGGTTCGACACTCTGGCACTGGCTCGTTCACATATATCTCGAAACGCTAACAGAAAGGCTCGATCGTGTACAAAAATACAACAAGCATGTGTGAAGACAAGCTATATGTGTCCGGCTTACGTTATAGCTTCGAGGTCTGGCCATTTAGGTTAGTTTAGAGACCAAAAATGATGCTCTCGAGACTAGAAAACGTGAGATCACGGCCATTAATAGTCCACGCTCTCTGTATAATCTCTTGTCAACCACTCGATCGAAACCGAAACCATGCCAATCTCCTCCCTGGCCAACTAGTTCCCGAAGTGCAACGCGCGCCGTGTTGCATGCAGGGGTTTATGGAAGGTGTCCATAGAACCCCTAGCAGTGGTAGCGAGAAGCAGATATGGTTTTAATCATAGAGTACATTGTAGCAACTCTATGGTTTTAATAAACGCGTAAAAGTTAAATGTAGTGACCCTTTCTGGTTGAAAATAGGGTGCACGTGATGTTTCGATTATGATCATGCAGAAAGATGTAAGAAACGAATGTGCCGCCCAAACTGTGCCTTCCTCGGACAGACCGCTCGGACCCGGAGTAGTTCTCCGCGCAGCCTTTTTCGAGGGAGTACGATCTGTAGTCACTCGCAACATTTCAGTTTCGTTATCAACCTTGTCGCGGGGGAATTAGGGAGTTTCGCTGCTTTTTCGTTTCGATTGCTGGGTGGACTCTCTTGCTGTGCTTGCTTTCGTTCCTCTTGTCATGACCGACTGGCCCGAGCATACTGCGGCGATGACATCGTTGCAGTTAATTTAGGGAGGTCTAATAAAACGCAGTAGCAGCGAAATCAGCGACAGCGACGAAGATACCAGCTTAGCTCCAGTTCGAGTGACGACGAGGCAGCCGTTCTCGGCGAAGTCTTTGCCGACTCATTCACCTTGCCAGCGAAGAGGCCCAAGATATGGCGTTACGTCGAAGACGTTGTGCGCGCCTATTCGGATGAAGAGCTAGGTATTTCGTTTGCGAGAAGACAATACGCCAAATATTCCGCAGGTGGAACTCGCCTTCGGAGATGACGGTCGCTTTACGGCATACGTGTTTGGTATTGCTTAAAAGGAAGATGGGGCACTTCTGCATTTGAGAAAAAAACGCTTGAATTGCGTTCGTTTGGCCTTTAGAATAACAGATATCACAATTATATTTCAATGCGACGCGCCGGAGAGCCATAAGAGCAATTTCAAAATAGGGCTGAAGCCCCGCCTCGCTAGCCTTGGGCAGCCAAAAGATCCGTCGATGACGTCACGTACAGCGACTTTCTTTCGCGTTTTCTCGCGTTTTACACTACTTGCGCAGCAAAAGGTTTGGGTATTCGGGTTCACGGGGTAAAATACACTAGAATTCACTTCTAACTCATTTTTTGAAGAAGTTCCCCATCTTCCCTTTAACAGACCCTTTGCAAAACGTACAGCGCCACGACGGCAGGGAATTCAGGGAATTTTGGGAACCCTCGGTACAGATCACGCGCACGCGCTTCTCGTTGCGCCTCCGCGACTGCGCGCGCGTCATGGCAGCCACCGCCAGCAGCCGTTGCAGCCATCCCGCCGAGTCGTACGTCGTTGCCGGCGTACCGTATCTGTGGCAGCGTAAAGGCATCGCGACAGGTGAACTCATTTCAATACGTTATTCGTCGTAACTTACCTTCACGTATTGAAGTGTCACCGAATCCATTTAATTTGCACCGCAACCGTCGCAGGTTGCGGGCGCGGGCTTTTGGGATTTTTGCAAAGGGTCTATTGCATCCTACGGGTCGTACAAAAGTACTTGTAGTTGTCTTCGACAAAGCGTTGGTGCAGTAGACGACAGAGCCGGTACAAAGGAGAGGGATGAGAAAGGGGCAGCCGTCGGCTCGTCACTCGCCCAACTCGGCTGCTCTGTTGCCGTGGTAACCTGTGCTTGCTCGCGTATGCCACGTGGTAGCGGGAGGAGGGGCCTACCGAGGACTCCCATTATTTGTCGCGCGGCGCTCGTGGGCTTCTGAGATTTTTGCAAAGGGCCTATGGGCCTCCTGCGTTGCCCAGGGGGTGCTGCGAAAAGGGACTTGTTAGGCCTTGTTTTGGGTAGTACAAACTTGAGCGTCTCAAACTGTCAGGCATGCAGAAGTGTGCCTGCTCTGGTGCGGAGCGCGAGATCACGATGAAAATATAAAGAAACAACAAAAATCCGAGCGCCGTCAAAGCTAAGACGCTAAGAGCGCGAGCCATGAGATGCCGTTTCACGCGTTCCAAAGTAGACATGACAAAGAAAAAGAAAAATGAAAGCGTCGCGACACAGGTGTTTCGACGTCACCGCCCAGTGATAATAGACGCGTACCCTAGCGGTGGTGTCATGAATTTGGCACTTTTGATTGTCTTCCGGCGTTGAGTCTGGCCGATTTTTGGCGTCCAAAGGTGTTTTTCGTTCTTCAGCACCAGGCAGAATTAAAAAAGCTCGACCAACGTGCCATAAGTAGCGCGAGGCTCGATCAGGTGATCTTGTACTACCCAAAACGAGGGCGCTACAGTTTGTTCAAAGCTTCAGCGCAGGAGGCCTATTGCATCCTACGGCTCGTACAAAAGTACTAGTAGTTGTCTTCATCGGGTTTATTTAACTGTAAGGAAAAATAAATACTGTCTCAACGTCGGGGTCACCGTTAATCAAGGAGTAACAATCAACATTTTTGTCAAAGCATGGAGTTCCGATTTGAACTAAATGCTTTCAGAAAAATAGCAATGGGAACCGAAACTGTTAAAAACCAAGGGCAGACGCTATGAAAACGGCGGCAGCGCGTGCCACTGGGTGGATCGCTTAGTAAGGCCGACCGCTCAACGACCGCTGGCGCGGAGCGCTAGGCATCTGCCTGGGCAAAGGGCTGGATCGCGCATCCCCGCTTGGTCACTGCAGCTGCAGCGCGAGAGTGAAGCCACCGGTCGGCCATCTTGCATGTTGAAAAATCGCGTTTTAGAGCGTTGTGGAGGCTGGCGGCAGCATGCTGAAGACACGTTTTCTACTTGTTCGTAGTCATTCGTCGAAGAAGCTCTTTAAAACCATGTGTAAGCCGTGAGACTTGCCGTTAAGAACACGTGGAAATTTTTAGGAAGCGCAGTGCCGCAGTGAAAATGCCCAACTCAGCGAAAGCAAGTTTCGCCGCCACGATGCAACGCGCAGGTCAGGAGTGACCCGAGCGTTGCATCATTGGACTTTTCCCATAACGCAACGTGCGGGACCCTTGTGACGTCACACGTGACGTCACGTTCGACGTCATTATAGGAAACGTCCCATAATGCAATGCGCGGGTCACGAATGAGACGGCACATTGCATTATAGGACGTTTCCCATAACGCAACGCGCGGTTACGCCGACGGCAACACTGGCGTCGCCGACCCGCGCGTTGCGTCATGAGACGCTTCCCATAATGCAATGCACGGGTCACAAATGAGACGGCGCGTTGCATTATGGGACGTTTCCCATAACGCAACGCGCGGTTACGCCGACGGCGACGTTGGCGTCGCCGTCGCCGACCGCGCGTTGCATCATGGGGCGCTTCCCATATTGCAACGCGCGGAACCCTCGTGACGTCACACATGCCGTCATTATGGGAAACGTCCCATAATGCAATGCGCGGGTCACGAGTGAGTCCTGCGCGTTGCATTATGGGACGTTTCCCATAATGCAACGCGTGCTTACGCCGACGGCGACTGCGACGGCGATGCTTTCAAGCCGGGCCTAAGAGCTGCGCTCTAAAAAATTAATAGATGTAAACCAAATTAAATTTTCATTCCACAGCCATGTTTGATCCGGTCCTATTTAATAAAACTGAAATAAGCCTTTGTGAACTGGTTTAAGGATGACGCGGCGTTAATATTAGGCTAAGTATAATATTAGGTGTCACCTTTTAGCATATCGAAGACATGTCCAACCTAACGGTCATTTGTAACCATCATATAGTTTCTATATCAGGGACATTCCATGTCAAACGTCCCAGACATTGCGCTCGACCCCTCCGATTTCTAAAAAAAAATTCATGGCCTTTTGCCCCAATGTCCGTAGCCATGCCCTAAAATATTTTTGGCGAAATATTTTTTTTGATGACGTGAGCGCGGTTTGAACTTTTAAAAACAGTGTGAAACTAGGCATAACTCAATAATTGATGAAAAATCAGCTTTTTAGTGAAATACCTAGCAATATTTTTTCTTATATTTCCACGGCTTTCGACTTACAATGTGGTTAAGCTTGTGAAGTTTTGTTTAATTTAAATATTTTTAAAAAACTAAAAATATTTGAAAATTTTAGCATTTTTGTTATTTTATTAAAAATATCTAACCGCTCCCGGGACTTAATATAACTTTTTACCGGCTGCCCTGCAGGTATATAATCTATAAAAAAAGTTTAAAACCGCTCAATAAAATATCTCGCAGTAAACAAAAATCCTGAAGTTGCAAAAAAGTGCGTTTTGACGCATAAACAGCCGTCTATTTCACCCTGAGGTGTTCCAAGTAAAAATACAAAATGTAGTGGGTTTGGAAGAACAATCGATAATCTTTTGATTCTGAAAGTTTAATCAGAGTAATTTTTGTTTAAAGCGAGAAAACAATTTTTGAAGTTGAGCTCTCGCACCACAACCCGGCGTCGCTTCTTAACGCCTCTTCGCCGCACGGCACGCCACCTGCGACGATAGCTGACACGATTAGGTCCAAAGAAAGAACGGAGTTTTCTGCCGCTTCCCCTTGTCCGTCTTTCCGGCTGCAAGGGAAGAAACGGCGGGTATCGTGTAATAATCGTAGGTGCCGCCAGCGCGTAGCAATAGCAGGCCCGCTGTGTCCTTTGTACCCGAGGGCGGCTCGAAACGCGATGCGTAAACGACGGGCGGCATCCGGCGACGTGGACTTCTCCATGCCATGTCAAAGGTCCCACGGCCACCTCGGATTCCTAAAATAAAATTGATGGCTCGTCACCGTAACGTTTGTGGTGCCTCTAACATACCGTATTCTTTTTGACGAAAAACAAATTTCATGGGGCGATGGCGTGTTCGAACTAGTAAAAGGGGGTGGAACAACGAGTCATTCAATAATTGATGAAAAGTAAGATTTTTTTTACGGAACACTGGAATATTTTTGCCTAAAACCCCTACGGTATTTGGATTGCTATGTAATAAGGATCATGGTCATGGAATTTGGTATACTCGAAGCAGCTTTAAAAAATAAGGAATATATGAGCATTTTAGCATATTTTTAGTTTTGCTACCAACTGGCTTTGTTGCATGCGACTGTAAATACTCTTATTGACAGCCCTGTAGGTATACTGTACACAAAAAGGTTTCAGGCCGTACAACTAAATATCTTGCAGAAGAAAAAAAATTGTGCAAAATTGCGTTTTGCCGTTTAAGGAGCCGTCAATTCTGCCTTGAAGTGGCCCAAAGAAAAATACGTAACATGGTGACTTCTGCAAAAGAGTTTATTTCATTTTGTTCTTGAAAGCTTAATTAAAGTAATTTTGTTCTAAAGAGGAAAAAAACATTTTGAAGTTGAGCTTTCGCGCCGCAACCTGGCGTCGTTCCTTGCGTCTCTTCTCTGCACAGCCCGCCACCGTCGAGCCCGGCAAAGCGTGCGACGGTGTCATGGTGTGCGCACGCAGGTAGAAAGCGGGACCTCGAGTTGTCGGGTACATCTTGGTGGGAAGAGGTTTTTTCCTACTCTTGTTGCTTTATGGCTTTTCCTATTTTGACCGCTTTGCGCGGCTGTGTCCTCCTGTGGACTTTCCACTGTCTTGATATCAGCAAATGCTTAGCGCTCCCAGGTAAGAGCATCCACTAGTAAGCTAGCTGTTTCTTACGTACACACCGCAATCACTCTCTTCTCGACGTCAGGACAGATGTAGACAGCAACGCAATAGCCCCGCGAACGGGCTATCTCATACGACGAGGCGATGTGGTGTTAACGAACGCGCGCAGTTGGAGGCTCACGCCTCGTTTGTGTTTAAATCGGCTTTGAAATGGCAAATTCTTGCGTCGCTGAATAGTAACGCTTTTCACCGCAGTATGCGTGACAGCTAGATTTCGCGGCGATATTATCGCGTTTCCCTTTTAGGAGAAGTCCACGTCAACTGACGCCGCCCGTATTAGGCATCGCGTTTCGAGCCGCCCTCGGGTACAAAGGGCACAACGGGCCTGCTATTGCTACGCGCTGGCGGCACCAACGATTAATACACGATACCCGCCGTTTCTTCCCTTGCAGCCGGAAAGACGGACTGGGGGAAGCGGCAGAAAATTCCGTTCTTTCTTTGGACCTAATCGCGTCAGTTATCGTCGCAGGTGGCGTGCTGTGCGGCGAAGAGGCGTTAAGAAGCGACGTGGGTTGTGGTGCAAAAGTTCAACTTCAAAAATTGTTTTCTCGCTTTAAACAAAAATTACTTTGATTAAACTTTCAGAATCAAAAGATTATCAATTGTTCTTCCAAACCCACCATATTTTGTATTTTTACTTGGACCACCTCAGGGTGAAATAAACAGCTGTTTATGCGTCAAAACACACTTTTTTGCAACTTCAGGATTTTAATGCGAATAGCATTTGGATACTTCACGCACTTTTCGTCTTTGTATCTATCTATCTATCTATCTATCTGGCTATCTAACCTCTTACGCCGCGGGTCGATAAATAAAAAATCAGCAGAACCCATCCTTTGGGAATGATTATCTACGTTAATGCGAATAGCATCAAACGGTGCGGAGTTATGCGCGTTCGTCAGGTGGCCGGCACACTCTAGATACGCCAGCCCACTCTTGAGGCCATTCTAAATTTGTTGACACTTTCACAGCCCTGCGCACGATCTCCGCAGCCCAGCACGTGCGTTTGTGTCACTTAGGAAGGCGAGCAAAGCACGCGCCATGCGCACAAACACTCAAAATGGTACCGACCAGACTTTCTGGCGTCTCAGCTAGTCTCAACCAACGGTACTCTAAACGGTTGTTTATATCTTGGGGGATCGGTGGCCGAGTGGGTTAAAGCGCACACCCAGCTCGACGCGCGTGGAGCGAAAGCTCGCGCTGCAGAACCCAGGGATCCTGGGCTCGAGCCCCACCCCTGCCCGTCTCGATCTGGATGAGCATCGTACCGGCGTGCGGTCGTGTATCACTACTGCGTGGTGCACGTTAAAGACCCCAGGCTAGTGGTTGTACCGCACTGGCTAAATTGCTCATCTACAGCGAGTGACTCGTCGCAACTTTAAAATGGCTGACCAACTACACGCTGTATAAATATCCCCACAACCCAATTGTTTATATCTTTACCATAGGACGCGCCTTACAGCGCTGTCACAGCTACCGGTGCGCACGCGTTCCATGCACGAGGGCTCATTCCGCTCTCGTGCTAAGCCTCACGAGAGCGGAATGAGCCCTCGTGCATGGAACGCGCGCGATGGTAAAGATATAAACAAGTTTTAGAGGTCTTCGAATGACTGCCCTCATAGCTCTGTGGTTAGCGCGTCTGCCTGCTGAGCAAAGGGTCAACGGTTCGAATCCCGCCGGCGCCGGTCTTTTTTATTTATTTATCGACCCGCGGCGTAAGAGGTTAGATAGCCAGATAGATATATAGATAGATAGATAGATAGATACATAGACGAAAAGTGCGTGAAGTATCCAAAGAATGCTATTCGCATTAATAAAAAAGACCGGCGCCGGCTGGGATTCGAACCGTTGACCCTTTGATCAGCAGGCAGACGCGCTAACCACGGAGCTATGAAGTCAGTCATTCCACGCAGCTCACTCTCTCCCGCGCTCGGGAGAGGGTGATGTAGCGGCCGTGCTCAGCCTCACGAGAGCGGAATGAGCCCTCGTGCATGGAACGCGCGCGCACCGGTAGCTGTGACAGCGCTGTAAAGCGCGTCCTATGGTAAAGATAAAACAACCGTTTAGAGTACTGTTGGTTGAGACTAGCTGAGACGCCAGAAAGTCTGGTCGGTACCATTTTGAGTGTTTGTGCGTATGGCGCGTGCTTTGCTCGCCTTCCTAAGTGACACAAACGCACGTGCTGGGCTGCGGAGATCGTGCGCAGGGCTGTGAAAGTGTCAACAAATTTAGAATCGCCTCAAGAGTGGGCTGGCGTATCTAGAGTGTGCCGGCCACCTGACGAACGCGCATAACTCCGCACCGTTTGATGCTATTCGCATTAACGTAGATAATCATTCCCAAAGGATGGGTTCTGCTGATTTTTGTTTACTGCTCAATATTTTATTGGGCGATTTAAATTTTTTTATAGATTAAATACCTGCATGGCAGCCGGTAAAAAGTTATATTGAGTCCCTGGAGCCGTTAGATATTTTTTTAATAAAATAACAAAAATGTTCAAATATTTTTAGTTTTTTAAAAAATATTTGAGTTAAACAAAACTTCACAAGGTTAACCACATTGTAAGCCCGAAGCCGTGCAAATTTAATAAAAAATTTGCATAGGTGTTTCACTAAAAAGGAGATTTTTCATCAATTATTGAGTGATGCCTAGTTTCACGCTGTTTTTAAAAGTTCAAACCGCGCTCACGTCATCAAAAAATTTTTTCGCCAAAAATATTTCAGGGCATGGCTACGGACATTGGGGCGAAAGGCCATGAATTTTTTTTTACAAATCGGAAGGGGATGAGCGTAATGTCTGGGACGTTTGGCATGGAATGACCCAGGCTCGAAACAGCTATGTCGGTTACATATCAAAACTTGCATGGCTCGAATGGCCTGTGAAAGCAGCAAGAAAACGATGTCGGCCAGTCACCGGGAACTGGCCGGTGATTACAGAAAGAAAACGATGTCGGCCAGTCAGCGGAAACTCCACGGGTAGACTGGCCGGTGACTACAGCAAGAAAACGATGTCGGCCAGTCACCGGAAACTCCATGGCTAGACTGGCCAGTGACTACAGCAAGAAAACGATATCGGACAGTCACCGGAAACTGCATGGCTAGACTGGTCGGTGACTACAGCAAGAAAACAATGTCGGCCGATATCGGGAACTTTCCGGCTGGTACTGGCCAGTTTAGACAACGAGTCCCCGATATCGGCCGGGGTCGGTTTCTTCCCGGCGTCCCTGGCCGGGATCCGCCGTACAGCTCCCGGTACTGGCCGACGTAATCCCAGTATCGGCCGACATGGTGTGCTACCTGGGGTAAAACTGGATCAAACTGGACAAGGCCAGTTTTACATAAGCCCCCAGCACGGCATGTACCAAGGACCGCCTGATTGCTCACCTCATAGAACACTCTTTGCGGCTTGAAGAGAGTGGCTTGAGGTCTTTGACAGTGGGTGTACCCGCTTGGTTCAGCTGGGACCTGCAATAAATTTAATACAGCTTGCCATATACCACAAAGTAACAAAGAGAAAGCCAGTAATACATAAGCCTACAACACGACATGTCCCAAGGGCCACTATAAATTCTCGCTCACCTCATAGAACACCCTGCTTTAACGACCGACTGAACTTAGTATAAATGTTGCAGAAAAATAAGGACCTGTATTCAGCTGTGTAAAAACACGTGATCTAATGTAATAATTATGTGTCCTTATAGAACACTACTTCAATAATTTTGACTAAAGAGAATGACGACAAGTATATACTGAAAGAATCAGTAACAACGAAGAAACCTAATTGAATGCCTTCCCTGTGTTTCGCCATCGAGTGGAAGAAGTTTCTTGGCCTATATTTATTTCAGAAAAAGGGCGTGATGCCCATCTGTATTTTTTTAAATCTTGATGTTGTGCATGGTATTTTTTTTATTTCCTAGGTTGAAAGCTCAAGCGCATTCCCTGTTGTTTGTTAAATCACATTTACCCAGATGTTAGTAGGTTGTTTCTTTGCGTTTACTGTCCTTGGGTATATTAGGGGCTGTGAACAGTATAACGCTGTAAGATCCAGGAAAAAATTCCCTTTGTAGAGCTGTGGTAAGCAGAAAAGAAATTTTGAAGAGTGACTTCATGTCTTCCCCTAAGTTCCCCCTTTTGGGTCTCCTATTGATTTTTGTCTCTTAGAACTTAGCTGTGTTTGACACTTCTCTGCGTTTGTGTCATTTTTCAGAGAAACAGTCTTGAATAAATTATTAGTGTTTAGCCTGTCTAGCGAGCTTGCACCCTCGTTTTTGTTCATTAATAAATGACTCTAGGATTCAACTATATATATATAAGCACAGTGTTAATGCATACTGTATTACAAATAAATAGCAGCATACTTTCGTTGACTACTGCTGATGATTGGACCAGTTAGTAGCCAATTATTAAAAAAAAATCATGAAGAATATGGGAACAGAGGATACGAACGCAACACAGCGCTGTGTTAATATCCTCCTTTTCCGTGCAATTCACACTCCATGTTTTTAATAACACATCTTTTAATAATTTTCTGCTTGGTATCATCTGTATAAGGGTTCACTAGAATGACCCACCTGCCATTTCATTCACTTTAGGGGCAGCTCCTACTTCCTCATGTTGCCAGCGCTGAGGAAGTGCTGGGCGGGCGTCACTCTCACTCTTGTGGTGCATTTCTTCAGGTTCCCATAGGTTTCAAGCTGCTAGCCAAACTGAGTCAGGCCTGCCAGCACTGCAGGAAATGTCAATTCCACTCTTTTAGATGTAGACGCACACATTTTGCGTCTACCTGAAAGAAGCTCCAACAGAAAGGAAACAATATGACTGGCCCTTTTTGAATGTATTCTTTTTTTTCGCTGAGAACATACATACAAGTCACACGCAATTGTACGGCTTAATTTATGAAGAGCACTTTTTTATATAATTTCGCGCTCTTTGAAAAACGATTCAATATAATGGATCGGACATAAATGGCTGCTATGAACTGTCCTTTATATTTACACATTACCTGATATCATAAAAACAGTAGAGCAGGGTAGGGCTGTACTGCATCAATTACGAATTTGTAACCAATTAATAGTTCGTATTTATTTATTTATTACTTTTGGCTATTAGTCTTTGACAGAAAGAATAACTGGGCGAGTTGGTACGTGGTACTCTTTCAACTCCATCGAATATTCAGGTTTGATATTGGAGTTGAAGTTAGTTTTTTCCATCTTTTTATTTTTGCTGTTGCTTTCTCTAGCTACTCTGCTTTTTGTAAGGGCTTTCGCCACCACTAGAAAACGTAACATCAAAAACTTTTTTTTTACACCACACAATTGTGAACTTGGAAAGTGTGCCGGTTTGGCAAACACGAAGAGACCGCGCGTCTCTACGGCACAGGCATTAGCTTAGGCAAAAAATCATGCTGCTCGCTCTTGTAACGTTTTCCTCGCCCCCGCTTTATGAAACAACTCGGTGGCGAGCGGCTGTTGGTGCAAAACGTCAGAACTAGCATGACCTGTGATTAACACTTTGGGACGGCGACTGAACGCTTGAAGGTCCGTCAGACGGCACTTGAAGGCTCCGCAAAAGCGTCGTTGGACGGCGCCCAGAACATGCCCACAGTGCCGCCGCGCGGGAATCCTTCTCACACTGCGGAGCAAGCCACAGGTTTAGAAGATACGCTGTTTTCAAATAACGAAATAACACAGGACAGAAGCATAGTTAAAATGAAGCATAGCTTTGCAAGCACACGGTACACGACAAAGTTAGAAACAGCAGCCCACTTTGCAGAAACAAAAGAAAGTTGCTTACCGGCGCCATGCACGAGTCGTCCGTGCTGTCCTGAACTTACGGGCGTTGGCAAGACGCAGCGTCTCCCAGTTCTCAGTCATTGCTTACTATTCTTGAACACGGTATTCATAAGGAAGATATAAAAAATATCCGCTAAAACGTCTATAACGTAAAAAGAAAGGAGATTCCCGAAGCATTCGGAACACAACGGCCATTCGCACAGCTACGAAGCCCAGCGGAAGCTGATTGCAATAGCGATGGTCTTGCGCAGACTTCAAGAGTCTCTTTTCCTTTTTTTATTTTTAGAACGATACCAAGCAAATTATTATTATATTAGTAACAAAAGGAATGTCAATACAATAATAATGTAAAAAAAATTACAAAAAAGTTAGTAAATCTTATGTTTTATTCAAACTTTAGGTTGTTCTTTTTTTGTGTGTGTAAAACCGAAACTAGTGTTCCGGAGTAGTTCTCCGTGCAGCCTTTTTCGGAGGAGTACGATCTGTAGTCACTCGCAACATTTCAGTTCCCTTATCAGCGTTCCCGCGAAAGAGTAAAAAAGCATCGCGGCATTTTTTATATTTTCTTAAATTTTTGGGTGGGTTCTTTTGCTGTGATTGCTTTCGTTCCTCTCGCCATGACCGACTCGCCCGAGCACACTGCGGTGATGACAGCGTTGCAGTTAATTTCAGAAGGTCTAATAAAACGCAGTGACAGCGAAATCAGGGACAGCGACGAAGATACCAGCTTGGCTCCAGCTCGAGTGACGTGACGACGAGGCAGCCGTTCTCGGCGAAGTGTTTGCCGAGTCGTTCGCCTTGCCAGCGAAGAGGCCCAAGGTATCGCGTTATGTCGAAGACGTTGTGCGCGCCTATTCGGATGAAGAGCTAGGTTTGTCGTTTGTTGGTTTTGTGGTCTCTGTAATCTAATTGGAATAATTAGAAGACAATACGCCAAATACTCCGCAGGTGGAAGTCGCCTTCGGAGACAACGATCGCTTAACGGCATACGTGTTTAGTACGGCTCGTACAAGTACCCCAAGTTGTCTTCATCGGGATTATATAACTGTAAGAAAGAATAAATTGTGTTTTAACGTCGGGGTCACCGCTAATCAAGTAGAAAACAATCACATTTTTTTGTCAAAGCATGAAGTTCTGATCAGAACATCATGCTTTCAGCAAGATTGCAGACCAGGGATTTCCCTAGACCCCCCCCTAGGGGGGGTATAGACCCCCCTAGGTTTCCTGGGGGTCACTTAAATCTAAAAAAAAAGGAAAAAATAATTTTTTTTTTTCAGATTAAGTAGAAAACACCATTTCTCAGGTGTATATATAGAGAAAGGGAAACATACATTACGGGTATGAGCATTTGGTTAATAGACGTCTGTAATTTAGCTAGTGGACTAAAAAAGAAACAGTTTTATATTTTATCTAGCCTCGCCTCGCATCGCCTCCCTCCCCCCCCTCCCGAGCCATTAGGACACCCCCTTGATTAGAATCCTGGGGAAACCCCTGGTGCAGACGCTCTGAGATAGCAGACGCTCTGGCGCTGGGAGCGTAACGCTCGATTTGCCCCGCAGCGCTTGCCACTGGGGTGGATCACGTGACCGATCGCTCACGGAGGCCAGCCGCTCGACGACGTCGTATTTGTTTGCGTGCGTGTATGAGCGTGCATGCGCTTGCCTGTGTGTGTGTGCGCGTGTGGATGCGTGGATGCGTCCGCGTGCATGCGTGTGTGCGTCTGCGCTTGTGCGTGCGTGTGCGTCTACGCTCGGGCGTGCGTTTGCGCGTGTGCATACGTGTGTACGTGAGTGCGCGCGCGTATGTGTGTGTATGCGCGCGCGCAAGCGTCTGTTTGTGCGTTCTATTGAACTGCGCCAGCAGGAATACCAATTGGATGTCCCTGGACACTGTTAAAAACACTAACTTATTAATTATTATTATTATTATTAGTAATATTATTATTATTAGTAGTATTATTGTTGTTGTTGTTCTTGTCGTTATCGAAACATAGCCCTGAGTCTTTAGACTCAGTGCCATAGAATTTTTTATAGGTGGGTAAATAAAATGTATTGGTTCCCAGTCTTTAGACTCGGGATCATAGAATTTTGCATAGGCGGGAAAAGAAAATTGATTGGTTCCCAGTCTTTAGACACAGGGGCCTAAATTTTCATATAGCTGGCTGTAGCTGTATTTATGAATCTCTAAGGCCGACGATACAGGACTACACGGGGTGATAGTCTACCATTGAATTTTCCACATAGACCATTTTTGTATGGGATATCTCGGACTGGTTTATTATGGGTTCTGCCTCTTTATGTGTGCGAGTTATTGTGCATGCCATCATATTCTCAAATGAATATTTTACCCAGGTTGACATGGTCATGTCACAGGTTCTAGCAGCATGTCATGAATATTTGTCAAACATTTTTACAATATTTTGATTTCATGTTGTGTTGTCAGATATAAACTCGAGACTAACTAATTTTCTTACTCTACACTTCCATCAATAAATATTCGTAAAAAATGCTAGTATTGAGCATTTCTCCCTGGTTTCCAATTTCTGAACATGGAGTGATTTGTAAAAAAATTAAATATGAACTAACATATAAAAATTTGTTTGCAAACATCAAAATTGTATGCAAAAGAGGCACTTTATCATCAGCTATTTGCATGAATTACAACTGACATTATTAAAATACTAGACTGCTAACAACCGTTGATTTTCAAGCAGAAAGCTAGCCTGTATAAGCCTGCAGAGCCATATATATAAGCTTTCCAAAACATTTCATATTATTTATTTAGCACCCTCTTCTACACCCTTCTTACACCCTTCACTAAATGGAGGGTGTAACACGAAACAGCACCCCTTTCCGTAAAATTATGAGGGTGTCTTACTAGGTTTTAGGGTGTTAAAAGGGTGTAGCCGAGGGTGTAAGTTGGTAGAATACCCCTTTTACACCCTTAAAGCTGTAAAAACTTTTACTATGTAGGACAAGCCTGTTCTTACAGAAAATCATTAACACCATTCAGCAACCAAATTCGCTTGGCACATTCTCCAGAGAGATAACAGGAGCCCCAACACCACCAAGGTGTTGCGGCTCCTATTTCCCACACGTATACTAGAAGCCCGAGGCACTTCAAAGTAAATCACAGTAATCAGACATTTAAATTTTTTTTGCTTCACACTAAAATTTAATGAGGATACTTGCTTTCATGTGCTCATGTCACTACTCTTGTGTACGCTAATGTGTAAGTTTATGGAGCCTGACGTTAGTCTGCCTCAACGGGCGACTTGTCTCCCAGCTGTTGATGAGCAATTAAGCCAGTGCCGTACAGCCACTAGCCTGGGGTCTTTAACATGCACCACGCAGTACTGATAGACGACCGCACGCCGGTACAATGCTGATCGAGATGCAATCGGGCAAGAATGGGGATTGAACCCAGGATCCCTGGGCTCTGCAGCGCGAGCTCTCGCTCCACGCGCTCCGAGCTGGTGTGCGCTAGCCCAATCGGCCACCAATCGCCCTATATCAGTACTGAAAAAAAAAAAGTTATAACTATGTATAATTGATTTGCAAATTTTGCAGGTATTTATTTATATTGTTGACAATACTCATAACTTGACAACCATATTTAAATATTCTGCCTTCCTCGAGTTTCAAATCTAGTTTAGTGCCTCGCACTTTTTGGTTTTTGGTTTAAATAGCTTTCGTCTCCATTTTCACATCCTCCATTATCACATCTTTTGGGGTCACCGTTTGCCCAATTGGGAATAGTATTGTGCACATCAGCAGAAAGCAGTGAATTAAAAATCAGCAGAACCCATCCTTTGGGAATGATTATCTACGTTAATGCAAATAGCATCAAACGGTGCGGAGTTATGCGCGTTCGTCAGGTGGCCGGCACACTCTAGATACGCCAGCCCACTCTTGAGGCGATTCTAAATTTGTTGACACTTTCACAGCCCTGCGCACGATCTCCGCAGTCCAGCACGTGCGTTTGTGTCACTTAGGAAGGCGAGCAAAGCACGCGCCATACGCACAAACACTCAAAATGGTACCGACCAGACTTTCTGGCGTCTCAGCTAGTCTCAACCAACGGTACTCTAAACGGTTGTTTATATCTTTACCATAGGACGCGCTTTACAGCGCTGTCACAGCTACCGGTGCGCGCGCGTTCCTTGCACGAGGGCTCATTCCGCTCTCGTGAGGCTGAGCACGGCCGCTACATCACCCTCTCCCGAGCGCGGGAGAGGGTGAGCTAGCGGCCGTGCTCAGCCTCAGGAGAGCGGAATGAGCCCTCGTGCATGGAACGCGCGCGCACCGGTAGCTGTGACAGCGCTGTAAGCGCGTCCTAAAGTAAGATATAAACAACCGTTTAAATGCGTTGAATGACTGCCTTCATAGCTCTGTGGTTAGCGCGTCTGCCTGCTGATCAAAGGGTCAACGGTTCGAATCCCAGCCGGCGCCGGTCCTTTTTTTATTTATCGACCCGCGGCGTAAGAGGTTAGATAGCCAGATAGATAGACAGATAGATACATAGACGAAAAGTGCGTGAAGTATCCAAAGAATGCTATTCGCATTAATAACCGCACTAAGAACGTCTTAGTGGGTAGCAGCGGAGGAAGTCACTCGCACAATATCAGAGTCAGAACACAAAATCGTACTCCACACCTTATCCAGCTTCTCTGTTACGTAGTACATAGCACGTAGAGTTCAGGTTGCATGTGAAAATCAAAAAGGCGGAAACTCAGTTGAAGGCAATAGTGTAATGGGTGCAAACGAAGTCCAACAATTACACCATCTTCCCGAGGGGAACCATGGGGTGATGCGGAGCATCGTGTTGGTTCCGAGGAAAGAGTCAGTTGCGTGCTGACGTCGAGAGATGGCGCCACCGACTGCCCTAGCGTCACCCCCTACGCGAGCCTTCGTCGCGGCTCGCGGCAGAGAAACTTGGAACGCTCGCCGCTCGCCGTTTATTTTTTTCACACTTGAAGGAGAGGAGACTAGAGGAGGAGAGTTGCGCGTGCGCGCGCGGTGTGAGTAGAAGCGAACGCACGCGCAGTGCACGCAGCTGGTAGAGAGAGAGAGCGGAGAGAGTAACGCGCAGCTGTTGGAGAGAGGGAAGGAGGAGAGTTGCGCGTGCGTAGTGTGAGTGCGGACTACAAGGCCGCGGGATATAGACCCGAGCAAGAGATGCTCCGCATCTAAAAAGCAAGCACAGAGATGCATGGCGTCAAAAGATTCAGTAGCCATTGTACATTGTGATCCTTGGGGACACGAGCCATGGGGCACCGCGCGCGAGCGAGGCTGGGCTCCGGAGGCCGGATTCGGTGCCCGGCTTCCGAAAATTGAAGTGCGCTGGCCTAACGTTAGGCCTAACGTTACGCTTTGAGGTCTAACGTCGTCAACCGGTACCCGCAGCTAGGGCGATGATGATGATGAGAGGACCCGTGATTTCAGCGAGCGCCGCGCCGAGCTTCGAACTCCCGCTGCTGCCTCACCCAGCGACACAGCAGTTACCAACGAGCCAGGGCGGTCTGCGCGGCGCACCGCCGCACTCCCTGCCGGCGCCGCGGCCGCTTCTGCTCCTCTCGGCCCCGAGAATGCTTTCACATTCACAACTCATCAGAAGTGCTTAGGTGTCCTCGGAATTTTTTTTCCGTCTGCCTCATTGGTCTTTCTTGCCGGTGAGCTGTACGCACCGAACTCTACATTATTTAGCGCCCAACGTGAGCCTAAAAATGTAGGGTTTGGTGCGTACTGATCACCCGGAAGGGCCAATGAGGAAGACGCCAAAAACACTCCTTCATGCTTCGGATGCCGGCCACCGAATGCCGGCCTCCCGGGCCCGAGCCCCGCACTGTACCCCATGACTCGTGTACCGAGCGACCACAGTCTCCCCTCCCTCGCTTTTTATTCGATGCCTGTCTTCGTTTTCAAATGTCCTCGCTTTTTGTGTATGTTCATTGCAATGTCTTTTGGGGGCATGGGGGCGTGGAGGGCCTGGCGGAGGCACCTCATAACCTACAGTGCTCTTTCCAGGTTCTTGAGGTCAATCGCCGCGAGATGGAGGATGACTTCTCTGGCCTTGGCGGCGGATTCTCGGGCGCGATGGAAACGTCCCGCCCGGTGGGTCGCCCGATGAATTCTTGGGACCCGGCACAAGGGGCAAAGAAGGCGCCTCTCCAAGTACGATGTCCATTAGACTTTAGAACGTGACAGGAGGCTAAAGGCCCGTTCATACTTGCCACTTGGGACAGTCGCTGGGGCGACTAGCGACAAGCGACTGGCGACCACCAGTGTTCACACCTGATTGAGCGACCGACGAGTCGCCAGGCTCGCTGCCAACTGCACGGATAATAATCAACACCTTCCCGAGCCGGCTGAACAGTTTTTCTGATCAAAGGCACCGGCAGGAAAAAACAAAACAAAAAAACTAATTGTGCTTCGGAACGTAAAACAACGGTTATATGTGGGCGCCCTCAACCGTGATAGTGTACGATCGGAAACAATATGAGCGTGAACGCGCCTCCACGGTGTCAAGCGGAGGCGCGTTCACACTCGTATTGTTTCCGATAGTACGTACCTGCCATGCCGAAAATGTCGCCGATATCGTTCCAGGCCTGCAGCTTTGTCGGTGTGCCGCTTATTGTAAAGAAACGGATAGTCTTTGGCAGCATTAAAAAGAGCTTCCGCGGAGAACTTTATGCCAGTTACCGCCGCCGTGCGCGCGTCGCTATTTCCCGCGGGAAGCAGTGCCAGGTGTAAACAAACGCACGCATCACTTCCGACAAGACTGTGATTGGCTCCGCGGTCCAGCGACTCGTTTTTGCGATTTGAAAAATCGGTCAGGGAGCGACTGCCCAAAACCGTTCGCTAGCGACCTGTTTTGGCCGCTCCGTGACCAAAAACCAGTCGCTAGTCGCTGGTCGATCCAGCGACTGTCGCAAGTGTGAACGGGCCTTTACTCAAGCCAAAAGGCATGCGTACAAACTCATACAAGCCTCTGCAGCATGTGAATGCTGTTTTCTTGATGCGAGCGACTACGGTTTAGGTTCCGTGTTGCTGCAGGATTTTGATGGTGTCTTACGACCCGTAGCGTTTGCTAGCCATACGTTGTCATCAGATCAACGCAATTACAACGTTTGCGAGCTGTAGTGCCTTGCCATCATATTTGCCCTGCACAAATTCAATATATATTTTTACAGATCGCGCTTTGTGATCCAGTCGGATGTGATTCAGTCGCATAACGCCGCCTTTGCCTGGCTTCAGCAGCTGGCAAATCGGGCATGACGATTAGCACGCTGGGCACTTACGCTTCAATCATGTGACTACACCATTGTGCACAAACCAGGCTTACAAAACAGAGTCACAGACGCTTTGTCACGCGCTCCATTCGGCGATGAGCACATGCACGAGGATGTCAATGTCGTTGCTGCGGGAGGTGCTGGCTCTCGCTGGGGAACTTTGAACGGCCGAGACGACCTTCGTGCAGCGTAGCAGAACGACGGACTTTGTCGCAGGGTCTATGAGTGGTTATCTGCACGTGACCGACGTGACAACAAAGACGCTGACAGGGGTTTCGACTCGTATTTGCTGGCCGAAGAAGACCTGCTCCTATGATATATACCTCTGATCGACGACAAACTGAGTGGCTTTACCGATACTCCATTTCGAGCCGTGATACCTTGCCGACTTCACACGCCGTTCATTCGGTACTACTTGACGCTGCCCTGGCTCGTCACAGTAGTGGCTGTAAGACATTTGAAACGTTAAGCCGTAGTACTATTTGGCCAGGCATTCGCTAGGACGTGCTGAGGTACGCTTGCTCATGTCCGGTTTGTTAGAAAGCCAAACCTCGTGGAGGTCAACCCCCTTGTCTCATGCAACCTGTTGTGAGTAGATCCCCATGGGAATGCCTTACTGTCGACGTCATGGGTCCTTTCCCACGCAGTCCGCGTGACAACCAGTACCTGCTGGTTGTCACGGATCACTTTAGTAAGTACTTGGAGCTATTTGAATTGCGATCGCTGACGTCCAGGAAAATCTGGTCTTGCCTAATTGAGACGCACGGCACAATTACACCATGGCACAAATGAATGATGTAGTAGTTTTCTCGCGCTCGTTTGAAGAGCATCTAGAGCACCTCCGAACTATTCTCGAGCGCATATGCGGAATGCAGGTTTGGCAGTTCATTTAGGACAAAGGCAGCAGGCAACATCTAAGATAACTTGCATGGTTTTGTAATCGAGAATGGAGTACTTCGCCCTAACGAGGACA
Source organism: Ixodes ricinus (assembly GCA_037355805.1). Taxonomy (NCBI): domain Eukaryota; kingdom Metazoa; phylum Arthropoda; class Arachnida; order Ixodida; family Ixodidae; genus Ixodes; species Ixodes ricinus. The sequence continues at coordinate 20,136 of JAZHYW010002646.1, forward strand.
AGCTGAAGGCCATAACCGAAGTTTCTCCCCTACATAGTGCAAAGAGTTTGCTGCGGTTTCTGGGCATGGTTATGTTTTTCCGCGAGTTCATCCCCCACTGTGCGGAAATAATGCGGCTTCTAAACGAATTGCTGCGCAGAGGCGTCAAGTGGCGTTGGATGGGAGCGGCAGAGCAAAATGCTTTCCTTTTCCTCCATCTGTCCAGAGCTATTGCCGAAACAGCATCTTTAAAGCTCCCAGACCTCAACCGTCCGTTTGTACTGCAAACCGATGCTCACGGCATCCACGAGTCGCTCCTGGCCGAGCTCCAGTACTGGCCCCCGCCGCCGCCTGAAGAAGCTCTCAAGCCGTCCTGTGCCTGGCAAGCTCCCGGGCCCAAAAGAGGTCCCACTCAGCGCCAAACCCTGGATGGCCCGGTCTGCCCCCCCCCCTCCCGTGTGCTGGACTCCTGTGCCCCCGGGCAATGGGAGCGCGGGCGACTAGCTTTTACTAAATAGTCACACCATAAAATGCCGAATGTTAAAATCAGAAGAGGAATACAATGTCTTTTTTCAGAGTTAACTAGGCCAGAAGTACACAACAAAACTCCGAGTCAGCTTTCTTACTCGTCTCACCAGCAAACAAGAGCTCATACGAATTGCAGACGTATTAATTGTTTTAGAATGATCCAGCATTTGTGTCTAGTTTATGAGGTGGATTTAGCTGACGCCCTTAAGCACTGTGGCTGAATTAAGGTAAGAAGAAAGGAAGTTTGTGGGAAACCTGCTGATCCATAGTGTTCGATTAGGTTGCTCGCATGTTGAATTGCCTCTCACGTTTCTATTTCGAGGTGCCGAAACGTATCGGCAATGCGAGTGGCTCTTCCCTGTTGATAAAAGGCCGGCGCAGAAGTATGCACGATGTCTTTGGGGTCGCGGTGCACGCCGGCAACAATCAATAAATTGGGTGTTGTTGAAGCAGTGCATTGTATCATTTTCTGAAGCGGGTAGCATCAAGGGAAATCTTACAAGGTTCACGATAGAGGGAATGAGGTATACTGCACCCTTATTTTCAAAAGTTCACGAATAACTTAATTTATTTTCTGACTATACTGTCGTGTGCTAGCGTTCTTAATGCCCCCCCCCACACCCCCGAAAGCAATATCTTAATAAAATTCCAACCGAAGGTTCCTTTATGGTCTCTCTTCACCAGCTCAGCTATCTTCAGCTTATTCTAACTTCTAAGCTGAGTTGGTGGAGAAGTTAGCTTCAGCACCAACTCAGCTATCTTAAGCTATCTGCAGCTTTAGCACGGGGATTAGGCTGAGTTGCCTCAGTAGGCTGGTTCTGTGCCTTTCAACGTTGTGAATGGGGAAGGCTGTTGTTGAGTGTGTACATCGTGTGTGGTTGTCGCGATGACGACTGTCTTCATGGGTGATAAGGTCGGCCGTTGGTTGTCCTTATGAAAGAAGGGGAAACAACCATCAAAGCTCGGTTCGACACCCTTGTGTGTATCGTCCACCGTTTCATTTCCCTAGGTGTCGGGTATTGAAAATGTTGAAAGTTCACCAGCTCGCCTGCATGTATTTTGTTATTTCTATCGACTCTATCAACTCCTGTGACTCATATACTGCACTTCGCTGTAAAAGCGCAATAAAACGAGGACAAAGAAGTAGGAATGAACGCGCGGAACGGCACTGACAACTTAATTTTATTTTGGAAACACAAATTTATAAATACGCACTTGATTATACCCCACTCGAAATTAATCTGAATTCCTTATCTGATAAAACAATTCACTACGCCCTGAGGTACCCGTGAGCTCCCTTTACGCTGATTTTAAATGCCTCAAAACCTTCCCCCTCTGTTTTGGATTTACACCTGCCCATACTCTGTGTTTTATCTAGTACAGGATTGCAGATACATGTACGCAGTGGACGGCCAAGTATCCGAAGTAGACCGCTTTAGAGAATGTTCGTGCTCTCGCGCCCATTTATTAATGCCCCTACCTGTTTGCCCTATTTAGGATCGCCCACTTGTCGTTTCTATTTCATAGACTACCAAGGTGGTGCATTCTACATATTTGTTTGCATGTTTTTTTGTGCACATGCTATCTTTGCACGTATTCTTATTTACTCTTGGGTAGACTTGTGCCTGTCTCAAATACTCTACTCAAGATACTTTATTTCAAATACTTATGGTAGTAATTTAATATCTTGCAAATGCATTTGATGGACAGTATATGTTACCCCATCCTAATTAAATTTATCAGTATCTTGTACTGATTATTTGAAATACAATTTTAATGCTTAAAAAATTTGCCGTGGGAAATTTTTTTCTTTTACCGCATTAGTAATGAACGCACCCCCAACGCAAAGTTGAGTGATTGCAAAGATGAATCGTTCAGCGACAGAAAACAGACTAGCAGACAAACCAGGACGAAAGATGTTGGATCTTAACGCAAAAAAAAAGCAAGTTGAAGGAAACTAGGAGTGCTCACCAGAAGAAGGCAGCAGCTGTTTATGTTTTACTTGGTTGCGGCAAGTATGTGAATTTCTTTCGCCAGTCTTGCACTCTCGGGTGCGCCGTGGAGGAACAGGGTGGCCCCACCCGTTCTTCGAAGATGTAACGGCAAGGCAGGTAACAATACAGAGTTTTAGGGAACCGTTTTTGCGCATCCGAAAGTTTACGATGGACCTTCCGGTACGAACTGCGCATGTGCGAGTTTCATGCGCATTTCGTTCCGGAGTGCCTATCGTACCCTATCGTATGTGCAAAACCGGTTCTCTAAGACTCCCTGATATAGGAACAGGATGAGCTCTTTCAAGGTGCACACAAAGAATACTCCTATGCTTGTTAGCCTTTCTGAATGCGCTTCTTAGAATGGGGAAAAAGTAAAAAAAAACAAAAAAACGACAACCACGAGGGCTTCTTTGTGCCTACTCGTGCTTTCCTATTTGAAGTTCAGTCATCTCCGAATGCAGATTTGGGTAATCTACAAAGATATTTGTTTAACGTCAACTCCGGATATATGTCAAATTCGGCGCCTAGCAAAAACCTTGCGTCCAAGGTGCGCATAACAAAACCACAAGATGTGATTTTCTAAAATGTGATATAGCTTGCACTGATGTCATTTGGTCCGGCATGATAGGAGACAGGGCGCGTGAGAGCGTAGCTTCCGCTGCGTTAATGAGGGTGATTTTTAATGCGTTAGCATTCGTGCCCTGTACATGCAGTGACCTTGCATGGTATGGACTATCAAAAATTCTTAACGCCGCCACAAGATGGCGCCACTTTCTCACTGGCTGTAAAAACTGGCTAGGAAACATCTTCTGCAGTTGCCAACAAAAGGAGGACGGGGTGCGGGTGCGCGCTTTGGACGCCCTCGGAAGCTCCAAGCCACCGGCTTTGTATACCTGTAGACGCTCACGGGCTGCGGTTCCGTTATTTTGCAAAACGCATGTGTGTCAGTCCAACTTACAGAACACCATACAATGCCGCTCATCGTGGTTTGGAACTTGAGCGTTCTCGTTAGAGCGGACACAACCAGTGGCTGCTAGAGCACGTGCGGTTTCAGTACGGACTGGCGCTGTGCACGGACACTAACGAAACCACGTCGGGCAGCGGCACCACACTAGATTTGATATTCAGTCGCCGCGTACATAACATTCAAACGGCGGCACATGTGACGTACTTCACGTTGCACAGGCGTGTTATGTGCACGATCTATGCGCGGCAGGAATAAACGTACGTTCGCTGTGAATAAATAAGAACAACGACATGGCTTTGTCATTTTACGCACATCACGCGCGTGCCATTTATGCACACGCTATGTGAACTCATCTCCTTACACCAGGGAGAAGAGGGGTGCCAGGAATATTTACACTGTGTAAAAGTACTGAGAGGCAGCACTCACCATGCTTTGTTATAGATAACCTCTGCATCAAATGTTGAGGCATTTCTGCGAAAATCAGCGTTGCGGGAGCAGCGATTTTCGGTTCATTTATTTTTCTTCCTAAAGCTGTAGAAAGTTGTTTCGTGAGAGACAATTTGTAGATCAATTTTTTAGCGCGGAATGCATTTTAGACCCGGTCTCTAAGTCTCGAGCGCCAAGGAATGCAAAACAAAAACATGATAACACAGTAAGTTTTTTTTTTAATGCGTCAGCCTTATAACGCATGCTTTCGCGAAAACCCGCCGGTGTCAGTCCGTCTGCCCGTTTGTCAGTGCCATGCATGACATGGCAAGGAGAGTGGGGTCCTCTTTACACATTCAATTTCTCACCACGGCGGCGTGAAGAAAAGGAGAGAGTGACGCGTGCTGACGTCAGCGCTTCGGACCAATACAAGCGTCGCACAGCTGGCGCGCAGCCAGAGGCGAGCAGGGGCCGCTTTGGAATGCACCCCAGCTCAGTTGCAGCTACGGCGATAAATGTTGTCCTTTCCACGGGTGAAAGAGGGGGTGAAAAGAGATTGAAAACGGGTCATAAACAATTCCAACGGGGTCATAAACTAATGCAAAGGGGTAATGAATGACATGAAAGCGGGGATGAATGAAGGGCAAGGGGTCCTAGACGAATGTAAATGACTGAGAAGGCGGTAAGAAAGAACCAATGGTAACGCATTTTCATCGGATGAATCCAATTGAGAGGGGAGCGATTTTTAAAGCAATTGAGAAACTAGTTTTATTGCAAACCATTATTATAATAAGAATACTAATGTCGCTAACTGAATAATCTAAAAAAAGTTCATCAAACTTTTAATTTAAAATTTGAGTTTCTTTGGATTGTTTCTCTGTAAAACCGAAACTACCCGAATCTAGGTTTCTTTCGTCGCACTTGCCTGCTTTCGTGCGCGTGTGTGTGTTCATGCATCCGTGTGTATATCTGCGCGCGTTTGAATGTGTCCGCGTGCGTGTATGCGCTTGTGTGTATGTGCGCGCGTGTGCGTCGATGCTTGTGTGTGCGAGCCGTGTGCGCGTGTGCAAACGTGAGTACGCGCGCGTTTGTGTGAGTGCGCGCTCAAGCGTGTGTGTTTGTGCGTTTTATTGAACTGCCAGCACGAAGACGAATTGGTGGTTCCTGGACACTAATAAAGAAAGCTCTGCATATACGCGAATTACCCGCGCATCATCCGCGGATATCCGCAGTAAACTGGCGGATGCGGATGAAAACGAATCAGATTTGGCGGATTGCGGATGCGGATGCCAGGGTCCCCGGTTACGGAACGTATACGGATATCCGCGGGTCCGGATCTACATTTGTGCCGAGGCGGCCCATAAACGTGCGCGACCGCACCGTGTGAGTGGTACTATGAAGTGCACAATTGAATGTAGTGCGGGAGAAAACTGCTCTTTTAGATAAAAGGTGCCAATCGGGGAGAACTTTTTCTTCACGTCACGAAGAATCTGGAAGGTCTGATACTCACCAAATTTCACTTTAGAACGTTCTATCTCTTCAAAACTGCGGTCCCTAGACACAGTAAATAATGCAGGAGCATCAGTCGTCTCGGGAAAGCGTGTGCTTGTTTAGCAGGGAAAGAGCGGAAAGCGTTCTTTGGACAAAGAAAACCCAAAATGTACAAGCCACATGAAAGTAGAAGAAACTTGCAAGTTGCTTCTTCGCCTAGAAGTAGATCAAGAATACTGAATTCGATCTTCTAGAGTGGTGGAGTTGGCGCAAGCAAGAGTTTCCGCACCTCATTCTTGTAGCGCAGTTCGTGCATGCCATCCCAGCATCAAGTGCATCGACGGAGTCACGGAGAGACACTTCTTATTAGCGGGTATTAATTTAAGAGAGACGAACCGGTCTGAATCCGTCCATGTTGACGATGTTCTGATTTTTCTAACAGCAACTTCGACAAGTGAAACGTTGCGTGTGTGTGCGTTTTTTTTTCTCGACAGGTGGCGCTGAGTTGTTTTTAAGTATATGGTTCCAAGAATGCAGTTGAGGGTTCGTGTTTAAAATTGAAACCCATAGGTGTTGCCACTATTGAATATTGTGATACTTTCCCAGTGGTGTGCTCGCGCCTTTCCACATATACACAAGTATTTGCGTGCAAAAATACTCCAGAAGCCGGGCGAAGACATGATAAATGTAATAACAAAAACGGCTTGACACAACAAAAGTAACAATTTAATTAAACGTTTCGCCTCCCATGCGGGAGGCATCTTCAGTAAAGCAAAGAGCGAATGAGAGTCGCACAAAAAAGTTCGGCTATTTAGGCATAAAGTTTGTGTACACGTCCGGCAGGGGGCCACGGTTCTTGTTTACCAGAGATGAATCTCTTCCGCGTTTGTCGTTCTGGATGAACCAAGATTCCAGCAGCTTTCTCGGTCCCCACCTTTTATCTCTCGCCAAGGTCGATGCCTTGTCAAAGTCAAATTGGTGGCCTGACGTCCATGCGTGGTCGACGAGTTCGGACTTGAAGCGGGTGGCGTTCGTGGAATTGGCGACATCCCGTGCGTGTTCTTTTAGTCTTGTTTTTCTTTTTCGTCCCGTCTCTCCGATGTAGGAAGCGTCACATGCCTTGCACTGCACCTGGTAGATCACGCCCCTTTCTGCCTCTGGCGGGGTCGGGTCTTTTGGCTTGGAGATAACGTTGGCAATTGTTCTGTGGGGTTTGTATACAGTTCGTACCCCCAACGGCTTAAAGGGGCACTGACACCTCAAAATATTATTTTTTTTTATTATCCGAAACGATTGAAAACGGTGCCGGGACATTACCCTCAAAATTCGAAACTTGGGAATTCAGTATTTGTGAATTAAAAAAAAACAATTTCCAAATGCCGAATTTGAAGTTCCCGCGCGGTCCCCGCCAGTGCAGTGAGTCAACTTTTGCGGTCTCCTGCGACTCGACTTTTTCTCGGACCTCCGCTGACCCGATGCGAGGAGGAGGCGAGCTGGCGGGATAGAAAGGAGCTGGCGCGGGAAAAAAACCGGTTTCTTCGCCGACTCGCCGATCTGCTCGAGCGCCGCCGAGTTTTCTGAGGGAGGACACAAATCTAGGAAGGGACATCTCACCGAACTCCGATTTTGGGTATTTCAAAAAGAGGGGCCGTAGTGCGTTCGCAATTGCGTTAAAAAACATGTTTTACGATTGCCGTTATTAAATGTTATAGAAATGTCGCCTACAAAGCTCCGAAATTTTCTGATTTTTGACGTCATCGATCAAAAGAAGGGAGGAGGTAGCGGCGGGAGATTTAAACGCCAAAATAAAAAGGCGCGCGCGCGCGCGAAGAAATTTTTTTCGCGATGCGGTTTTTTTTGCGTGTTTACGACTACAACTTGCGTCGTTTTAGAGAATAAAAAAAATACGACCTTTGGGGTGTCAGTGCCCCTTTAAGCGCGCGTCCCAATGCCTCCGAAACCCCCTTAACGTACGGGATGCACACGACGTCACGTGTTCGTTCGGCTCGGTCCGGGCGCGGACGGGACATTTGTTTCTTAACGCGATTGATAAATTGGTCGGGGTAGTTACGTTTCTTCAAAGCCTCCCGCACATGGCTAAGCTCTTGATTGCTAAGCGTTAAGTTAGATGGGACTGTTTCTGAACGCTGAAGTAACGATCTTACAACTGAGCTTTTGTGTTGAGTATAGGGTGATGAGAGTGGTAGTCAAGAAAGTTTTGTGTGTCACATGGTTTACGATATACTGATGTCTCCATCTTAAAGAAAGGTTCACTAGTTCTATGGACACGTACATCTAAAAACGGCAAGGTACTGTCAGTTTCATGTTCGCAGGTGAACTGAATTGAGGGGTGGACACTATTCAAATTGCGGTGAAAATCGGCTACGTTCTCTCTGTTAACTATTACAAATGTGTCATCGACATAACGACGGTAGAACTTCACGGGGAAATCAATGCCAGACATTACCTTTTCCTCGACATATTCCATGACGAGATTCGAGACGGTTACGGAAACTGGACTCCCCATAGGGCATCCGCTGACCTGATGATATATGGCCCCATTAAAACTAAAATTGCACTGGTTGAGACAAAAACGCAAAAGGAGTATGACGTCATCAACAAGGAGGGTTGTGCGAGTGGACAATGACTGGTCTGCCAACAAACGGTCACGGGCGACATCAACCGCCAGGGCGTTGGGGACATTCGTAAATAATGAAATCACGTCAAAGGATACCATAGCCTCGTGCGGCAGCAGGGTCTGAGCGCGTATAAGTTCAACAAAGTCATGGGAATTCCGGACGGTAAATTCATTGTTTCCCGTAAGAGGGCTCAGAATCTCAACCAGATATTTGGAAAGGCTGTAGGTGGATGAACCAATAAAAGATACAATCGGGCGTAGGGGGCAACCCGGTTTGTGCATTTTGGGGAGACCATCCATCTTGGGTGTCACGGCGTCAGAGGAAAAGAGACGACGGTATAGGCCGTCACTGATGCGTCCTTTCTTTTTCAGCTCTCGAAGGTGGTCAACTAACTCTCTTTCAGACTTAGCAGCGGGATCTCTTGATAGCCTCACGAAATATTGACTGTCGTTTATAACTTCATACATCTTCTTCATGTAGTCATCCCTATCAAGCACAACGGTTCCTTTTCCTTTGTCGGCCTTTAAAATTATGATGGAGCTGTCTGACTTCAACTCATTAAGAGCAATGCGTTCTTGTTGATCTAAATTCGACCCGGCCGGTTTCGCATTGTTCAAAACACTGACAACGCGGCTTCTCGCGAGATTTACCCCTGTGACATCGTGCACATGTCTGAGTTTCTCTTCGATTTCGATTATGAAGTCACGTTTTGGAACGTACCGTGGAGCAAGGGCATAGTCCAGTCCTTTGGATAGCAGACTCACATGTCGGGGCAGTAGGGTCTTGGAGGACATGTTGAACACCGTACATTTCTCAGCCCTGGTTGGCGATCTCGGAGGCAGTAGCCGGGTGAGCTTGTTGTCATGCGCCTCTGTGCACTTGTTCCTTTCCATCTCCTGGGCCTCCTTCCTTGCCAGGAAAACATTCCGTAGGTCATTGTATGCTAGCGTCTGTCGTAGACTCCGCTCCGCCGTGGACTGGCCGGGTCGAATTTAGATCAACAAGAACGCATTGCTCTTAATGAGTTGAAGTCGGACAGCTCCATCATGATTTTAAAGGCCGACAAAGGAAAAGGAACCGTTGTGCTTGATAGGGATGACTACATGAAGAAGATGTATGAAGTTATAAACGACAGTCAATATTTCGTGAGGCTATCAAGAGATCCCGCTGCTAAGTCTGAAAGAGAGTTAGTTGACCACCTTCGAGAGCTGAAAAAGAAAGGACGCATCAGTGACGGCCTATACGGTCGTCTCTTTTCCTCTGACGCCGCGACACCCAAGATGTATGGACTCCCCAAAATTCACAAACCGGGTTGCCCCCTACGCCCGATTGTATCTTTTATTGGTTCATCCACCTACAGCCTTTCCAAATATCTGGTTGAGATTCTGAGCCCTCTTACGGGAAACAATGAATTTACCGTCCGGAATTCCCATGACTTTGTTGAACTTATACGCGCTCAGACCCTGCTGCCGCACGAGGCTATGGTATCCTTTGACGTGATTTCATTATTTACGAATGTCCCCAACGCCCTGGCGGTTGATGTCGCCCGTGACCGTTTGTTGGCAGACCAGTCATTGTCCACTCGCACAACCCTCCTTGTTGATGACGTCATACTCCTTTTGCGTTTTTGTCTCAACCAGTGCAATTTTAGTTTTAATGGGGACATATATCATCAGGTCAGCGGATGCCCTATGGGGAGTCCAGTTTCCGTAACCGTCTCGAATCTCGTCATGGAATATGTTGAGGAAAAGGTAATGTCTGGCATTGATTTCCCCGTGAAGTTCTACCGTCGTTATGTCGATGACACATTTGTAATAGTTAACAGAGAGAACGTAGCCGATTTTCACCGCAATTTGAATAGTGTCCACCCCTCAATTCAGTTCACCTGCGAACATGAAACTGACAGTACCTTGCCGTTTTTAGATGTACGTGTCCATAGAACTAGTGAACCTTTCTTTAAGATGGAGACATCCGTATATCGTAAACCATGTGACACACAAAACTTTCTTGACTACCACTCTCATCACCCTACTCAACACAAAAGCTCAGTTGTAAGATCGTTACTTCAGCGTTCAGAAACAGTCCCATCTAACTTAACGCTTAGCAATCAAGAGCTTAGCCATGTGCGGGAGGCTTTGAAGAAACGTAACTACCCCGACCAATTTATCAATCGCGTTAAGAAACAAATGTCCCGTCCGCGCCCGGACCGAGCCGAACGAACACGTGACGTCGTGTGCATCCCGTACGTTAAGGGGTTTCGGAGGCATTGGGACGCGCGCTTAGGCCGTTGGGGGTACGAACTGTATACAAACCCCACAGAACAATTGCCAACGTTATCTCCAAGCCAAAAGACCCGACCCCGCCAGAGGCAGAAAGGGGCGTGATCTACCAGGTGCAGTGCAAGGAATGTGACGCTTCCTACATCGGAGAGACGGGACGAAAAGAAAAATCAGCAGAACCCTTCCTTGGGAATGATTATCTACGTTAATGCGAATAGCATCAAACGGTGCGGAGTTATGCGCGTTCGTCAGGTGGCCGGCACACTCTAGATACGCCAGCCCACTCTTGAGGCGATTCTAAATTTGTTGACACTTTCACAGCCCTGCGCACGATCTCCGCAGCCCAGCACGTGCGTTTGTGTCACTTAGGAAGGCGAGCAAAGCACGCGCCATACGCACAAACACTCAAAATGGTACCGACCAGACTTTCTGGAATCTCAGCTAGTCTCAACCAAGGGTATTTAAACGGTTGTTTATATCTTTACCATAGGACGCGCTTTACAGCGCTGTCACAGCTACCGGTGCGCGCGCGTTTCATGCACGAGGGCTCATTCCGCCTCGTGAGGCTGAGCACGGCCGCTACATCACCCTCTCCCGAGCGCGGGAGAGGGTGAGCTAGCGGCCGTGCTCAGCCTCACGAGAGCGGAATGAGCCCTCGTGCATGGAACGCGCGTGCACCGGTAGCTGTGATAGCGCTGTAAAGCGCGTCCTATGGTAAAGATATAAACAACCGTTTAGAGTGCGTTGAATGACTGCCTTCATAGCTCTGTGGTTAGCGCGTCTGCCTGCTGATCAAAGGATCAACGGTTCGAATCTCCAGCCGGCGCCGGTCTTTTTTATTTATTTATCGACCCGCGGCGTAAGAGGTTAGATAGCCAGATAGATAGATAGATACATAGGCGAAAAGTTCGTGAAGTATCCAAAGAATGCTATTCGCATTAAAACAAGACTAATATAACACGCACGGGATGTCGCCAATTCCACGAACGCCACCCGCTTCAAGTCCGAACTCGTCGACCACGCATGGACGTCAGGCCACCAATTTGACTTTGACAAGGCATCGACCTTGGCGAGGGATAAAAGGTGGGGACCGAGAAAGCTGCTGGAATCTTGGTTCATCCAGAACGACAAACGCGGAAGTGATTCATCTCTGGTAAACAAGAACCGTGGCCCCCTGCCGGACGTGTACACAAACTTTATGCCTAAATAGCCGAACTTTTTTGTGCGACTCTCATTCGCTCTTTGCTTTACTAGAAGATACCTCCCGCATGGGAGGCGAAACGTTTAATCTAAATTGTTACTTTTGTTGTGTCAAGCCGTTTTTGTTATTACATTTATCAAGTATTTGCCGCGGGGAGTGAGCACCTTTCCTCTCCCACCTTTTTATTGTTTGGCATTAACGAAAATTACAAAATGTTATTAGTCTGTCGTTTGTTAATTTTTATGTTTATAAAACAGGTGTTTCCTTGAAGTGGGTTTTACTAAAGCAAAAAGTAAAATAAATATTAAAATACCCTTCCTTTTGAGCGCATCTTCTAGACTGAGTGTCAGTGTCACGGGACTCATAACTGCAGTCATCTCTCCTGGATGCGAAGTGTCTCTGGAAGCGATGACGCTTATTTTATAAATACAATAAAACAGGATAGGACAATATGACTTTCACCGTATTTTGACATGAAGAGTGTTTTGAACAAAGGTACAGCATGCGGCTTAAAGGTAGGGTTCCCTGTGTTCGGACCAATCCGAAAAACACTCGCGGTTAAAATTTGGGTTAATTGGGATTTATCCAACAAACTGAAAGTCTGGATGTACCGATGCCCCCCCCCCCCCCCCTCTCTTTCTTCCCGAACTTCGATGTTCAATGGTTCTACTAGTGACGCCACCACATTTATTTTCAAACCTCGGATCATTGTCAAAGGGGGGTCTTGCCACTTATTTCGTCAATCGTTCTTCAGAACACCAGGTCTTCTACTTTCGGATCACGACAAACGCCACTGGTTTGGATTCCAGTTTGGGCCGTACTATGTGTGCTTTAGAAGAGGGAGAGGTTAGCGTCTTTAGTACCAGTGAAAGTTAAGAACCATAGAGTTTGCATATAAATGGCGAAGAGGGGCAGTTGAAACTTCTCTATTCCAACCTTAACAACTCCACTGCAGTGGCCAAGCGGGGTGGGTTGATGGAATAGGATGGAATGACTACGAGCTTCCCAGCGAGTACCTCCAGAATTTTCAGGATTTTAAGGTTTTGGCGCTTATCAAAGTAACACTTGTGTGCAACTTCTGTCGTGGGATAAATTAGTATTGCAAAGGCAATGACATCAACGTCAAATCCATGCTGAAGAAATATTAATTGTCACAAACGCGTTTATATTTTTTTATCTAGCATACGTTTTCATCTATTTATTTATTTATATTTGGATACGAACACCGCTAAATTAAACTCCGAATCTCGGGGAATTGGAAATCAAACAAATATAGCTCCGATAAGCTTCTGAATTTGCGGCAGAATGAAACTCCGAACAACACCTTCGAATTTGACGAATAATGAACCCGAAACGCGAAATCCCACTATAGGATACCATTCATATGCTTATTAATTTTTATATATGCTTGATTGCCATTATGTACGCAAAGCGGATTCAGTGGCAGGACGCAGTTCTTGAATTTGGGGATGTGGTTCCGGATACAGATACTATAAGTCTGTGGACAAGATCGGATGCGAGATGATCAGACTGTTATCCGCACTTGGCTCTACTAATAAACACTGATTGATGCTTCTTCTACTTCTTCTTCTTCTTCGTCTTCTTCTTTTTCTTCTTATTATTATTAAGTCAATTAGGCCCGAACAGCCTAATTGACTTCCAAGTCGCTTATCTAAAGTGTATAATATGATTCCAAGAGTACCTACGAGACTCAATTCACCTTTTACAGCAAGTAGAAAATTTGGCAATTTGTGCTCCAATCCCAGGTTATTGGATTGTTACAACGGTTACGAATGAAAAACTGGACATTGTTTGACTCCGGCCGAAAAATTTTAGATCACCCAATCAAAAACCTTTTTTTCAATTATGGCAGAGCTCGAAGAGTAGCTGAAGGCACTCAGATATTAGTGAATCGCACACGAACTTTTGTTATTTCTTGTGACTTTGTAGATACGTTGTTTTACTCTGAAGCTCATGTAGGTGACATATCACTATCACTTTGAACGGCCCGATAATGATTACAAATGGTAGGAGGGCTACATTGCCACTAATCGTTTGCAAGAAACATACCGTATTTACTCGAATAATAGCCGTCACTGTTTATGAAGAAAACCTGAGGGTTCGCGTTTCCGCGGATTATGCGGCTTGCCAATCACCGCGATCGGCAGCATGATTGCAGCGGTTTACAGGACAGAGATGACGTCTTCGCGCGAAGATACCATCTATAGAGAATGCATTTAGTATGGAGAATCGTGTTCTCGATCCTAATTGATTCTGCTATGTTAGATTTTGCAGTAACGCGATGATTGGCAGTATACGTGCACTGCAGGTAAAGCAGACGCTAAGGTCCTGGTTCATAAATAGTGCGGCTATTACTCGAGTAAATACGGTAGTCAGTTTGCACTTCTCATTTTTTTCTCTCTGCGTGATGTACTCCAGACCACATACATCTCATCTTTCACGGCGCACGAACGTATGAACTTCCTATCATAAATATATACCTGCTAATTTTATGCGTCGGTAGTTCTGATCTCTGTGTATCTTTGTCAAGTTATAATTTTCATGTTTTATCTTGTAATGTGAGTTTGATCTTGTTTTTCAAGTGTTTGAATTTCTGGTGTGCCAAGACCAGATCGTTGTTCCTGACACCCAATATAATTGATCGATTGATTGACTGATTTATTATTATTAATATTATTATTATTCAAACATGCCACTCGTGATGTATTGTAGTTCTTTGAACTCTGCAATAAACACTACTTGATTGAATGCTTGATTGATTTAGTTACCACTTAGAAAATTTCGAATGCCGATTATAACCAGCATAGCTACGCAGCTTGAATATTTGGTACAGTGAAAGTCAGTTCAGCTACCAGTTTTACCTGTTCAGCATTAAGTTTCGAAAATTGAGCCGACAGTTTGAAAACCTTTTTTTTACCAGTGTATTTTCTGATCTGATCAGTTTCACCACTTTGATTTTTACTTGCACAGCTCATTTTCAATGGATCCAGTTAAAATTCTGGGCTGGTTACAGTCTAGTGTCATACCGTTTTATTCAATGGGGCTTTCACTCGTATTTGCAAATTTGTATGGTTCAACACAACACAATTCGATCTATAATCATAAAGTGTAACGCTCTCGGTTTGTGCCTCTCAAACAAGGATAATGGAAGTGTGACTCAGTGTAAAGTATCAGCTTTACCTATAGATAAGTAACGTCCCGGCACTAGAAATAACTTTACCTTTTTTTGTTCTAGCTTAAACAGCACCAACCTTCATGATTTTAATTATGTCTCAAAATTTACAACTTTGCTGAAGGGGGACTATGCTGGTCTGTATGAGCATTTCTCGAAAGTACACTGGAACTAATTTCACGGTGGCACGATGTTGACGATAAGGTCGCCCTAATTTACTAAAATAACTCAAGTTTTATGGACGCCTACATTGCCCTGAAGACTAATTTTCGCAGGCCTAAATTTCCTTAATGGTTTTCTCCACAGTTAAGGACGGTATTAAAGAAAAAAACTTTTCTGCATCGAAAGTTTAAGAAACGCGGCTGCCTAAACTGTAAAATTAAAATCAAACACTTCAGAAAAAAAGAAAACAAATTAAAGCAAATTTTAAATCAAGATTTTCAGACACATTGGGTAACGTTTGAGGTGGAATTAATTCGTAATCCTAAGTTAACTTGACAGTACGTGGGTTCACGTGCCGCGAAATCGAACAGACCAAAGTGGTTTTACTCTAGATAAATGTTCTTTAAAAAAATCGTCTGAGATTTTTGCCGATCATTTCAAATCCGTCTACAGCGATAACGTAAATGCCTCCTGCAATGTTCCTCCCGCATGCAGCTTGGAAATACTCTGAACTCGATCACGACTGATGAAGACGCTATTCTGGACTGTATTATAAAAAATGAAGCCGAAGCTGTCAACTGGACAGCAAGAACTACCATCAGCCATAATCAAAACGTACTATGAAATATGTACTCCAATACTACGCGCAGTATTTATTAACTCATTTAAGACTAGTGTTTTTCCAGTAACCTGAAACTTGCGGTAATTGTTCCAATTACTAAATCTGGAAGAAGCGGGATGCACCAAGTTATGTACCCATCTCTCTCCTGTGCTCGCTTTCAAAGCACGTTGAAATTCTCCTTGGCAGCTCTTGATCGTTTTTATTTAAAGCCTACATATTTCAAACTAACACGGCTTTGTTTCGGGCAGATTGAGCCGGTAGTCACTTGGGGCGCAAGCGGCAGTTCACGGTTGTAAACAGCAAAAGGCTCATACCAAATGATTGACGAAAGAAAAGTAAATGCACTGTACCAAAGCTTTTTATATATGAAAGACTTCCTACGCTGCCGTTGCCGCGGCAGCTTATGCAACCGCAATTTTTACCAGGAAACGCATGCGGGGAGCGCTACGTGCTTCGCATTGTTAGTTGGGCTAGTGACGTCACTCCACATTTCTTATTCTGCCGTTGTCGCGGCAGCTTATACAACCGCAATCTTTACCGGGAAACGCATGCGGGGAGCGCTACGTGCGTATCATGTATGAGGTGGTTCTGACACTTGATTTGTGGTTTTACTTTTGAAACAACTGCAAAAACCACCTGATAAGAGATAAGGCACGCGCGAGCGGTGATAAGCGCGCGCGAACAGGGATAAGGCGCGCGCGAGCGGTGATAAGGCGCGCGCGAACGGCGATAAGGTGGGCGCGACTATTTTATCTGTGGACTACTGTTCTCTCAGCGGACCATGAAAAAGCCTACCAACGAATCATATACAGCTTCGCTGTAAAAGTAATGAAAATAGTTTGACATTACTTTTAGATGCGGAGCATCTCTGCTCGGGTCTATGTCCCGCGGCGTCGTAGTCCGCACTCACAATACGCATGCGCAACTCTCCTCCTTCCCTCTCTCCAACAGCTGCGCGTTACTCTCTCCGCTTCTCTCTCTACCAGCTGCGTGCACTTCGCGTGCGTTCGCTACTACTCACACCGCGCGCGCATGCGCAACTCTCCTCCTCTAGTCTCCTCTCCTTCAAGTGTGAATATAAGCAGCGGTAGCGCGCGTTCCCCCGGAGGAGTGAAAGGAGGATAGTTTTGGGCGCGCGGGTCGCAGCGCCACGCCAGGGCTTTCCAGTGGGGTGGGCTTTCCCCGCAACTCTGCGGCTGTCGTCTGCTAGCGTTTCTCGGCCGCTCGCGTCCGCCGCAGCCCAAATCCGGCCGGCCAAAAGAAATCAGTCAAGAAGGGAATAAATTAATTAAGCAAAGAGAAGCTATGCTTGCCAATTCTAAGGAGGATAATTTGGAAATGATGTAAATATAAGCAGAAGAAAAGTTATGCTAAATCTAAAAGAAGAGATCTATCGGGGGCTGGTGCGGGGAGAACCGACGCGACGGAAGAAGGAGAAAAGAAAAATGAAATGCAAAAGGAAGGAAAAGATTAGCAATTAAAAATAAAGGCAAGCGAGAAGCTGTACCACGAGTTCAGCGCTGTTGACTCCACTTCACTCCGTTCTTCCGATGAAGTGTGATGGAAGCAACAGTCCCGTCAGTTAGTGGGTTGGCGCAAGCAAGCGTCAGCACCACCCCACAAACTAACAGCAACGCTACGTCCACTGAAGACAAAGCTGCGCAGCGAAGGGCACGCGACGCTGAGCGCAAACGCTTGAAGCGAGCGGCAGACCCTGAACTACGGCAACGAGAAGCGGCGTCCATTCGCAAGTTAACAACGTAATAACACGCAAGTTAACAACGTTACTAACAACGTTACTAACACCGTTAATAACACCGTTAATAACGATCCGCGATGCTCCGCATCACCCCATGGTTCCCCTCGGGAAGATGGTGTAATTTTTTAATACCTCGAGGCAGTAATTCGTGTTCATTTTAATGCGAAAACAATAAATGGCTCATAGAGTCATCCGGCGTTTCCCGAGTGAAGCCGGCGTTATCCTTGTCTGTAGGAGCGATAAACGGCGCCAAATTCCCTGAGCGAAACGGGACCCAATTCCCATTGGCTGCGATCGCGTCATATGGCTCCACAGCAACGGCGTCATCGTTGCTAAGGAGCCAGCCGAACTGCTGGCGGCACAGCGGGAGAGGGGGGAGGGCGGAACGCGGGTATGCGATGGCCTAAGTTAGGCCTATCGTTACGCTCTGATGTCTAGCGTCGTCAACCGGTACGCGCAACTATTTGACGTGAGCAGGGACGCTGGTATGCGCTAGCCGGACGTTAGGCCTAACGTTACGCTTTGAGGTCTAACGTCGTCAACCAGTACCCGCAGCTAGGGCGATGATGATGATGGGAGGACGCGTGATTTCAGCACGCGCCGCGCTAGAGCTCCGCACACCCGCCGCTGCCTCACCAGCGACACAGCAGTCGCCAGCGGAGCCAGGATGCTTTGCATTCACAACCCATAAGAAGTGCTTAGGTGTCCTCAGAATATTATTTAGAGTATATGTACAAGAGTTATATCATACTTTTACAGCAACCTCATGCGCCTCACAGAGAACCATACTGAACAATTGTTTCTCTGGCGCAAACGACTGAAAACATGATGAATAGCTTTTTATTTAGATGTGACTGAAAGTCAATCGACTCACCTGTTTCGCAGTTCATTCAGCGGTGAAGGTCTTTAGTAAAGGGTGATATGCTTACGCCTTCCTCATTTTGAAGAAGTTTCAGTGCGTGTCATTAAGTTAAGTTTGGCCATGGGAGCTCTGTTCTGAAAAGGTGTCGTCACTTGAAATATTTTCCTTTCGCCTCGGAGCACAAGTTGACCCAAGAGCACATGTAGACGTATTCCAGGGGCGCCTCTCAAAGAGTATTGTTCTGAAACAGCCAAAGGGCCCAAGTTCTTGCGCGTTGTCATACAATGGGGCTGGATATTTGCTAGGCAGAAGAGTCGCCAGTGAGCAAAGGGATGGCGCGAGCTGTGCAAATGTGCACTTTCCCAATAAACGGGTGGGGATATCTGACAGTTCTTATGTCCCAAATAAACTCCCAGAAAGGCAGAGGAGGCATACCGCGAGCGGTACCTGCTTTGCTAGATTCCGCATTTTCCGACTGCAAAATGCACTTCACCTAACAAGGCCAGTATACGCACGAAACTTTCTGGAACCTTCGACAAGGCATTTGGGATGAACTATTCTTTCCGGTCGTTTGTTGTTTACGATGGTCGAAACTTACGGTTGGAACTTGCTTGGCGAAAGAGCGTGAAAGGCTGAGGGATCTGCCTTTCCTGTCTCAGGGTTTTCAAATGTGTCGACCTACACACTGGTGATGTGCTCTTCGCCTTGTAGCCTATAAGCCTCGTGTCACCCCTAAGCCGACAGTTTCCTGGAGCTAAGCGTGCTCGTTGGAACTGTCCACACGTTTATCTTTCGCCACGTAACCACGTTTTCGTTCATACCCACGCGCGCTGAGAAGGGGTCGCGTGATGATGAAAAAAGGAGTGGATTCGTGTCAGCTGGTTCCTGCGGGGAACCGGACATTTCCGCGGTGTAGGACATTTCGGTGTAGGGCGTTTCCGGTTGCGGTCTTTTCGATGCATGCACTTTTCGGTGCACGGACTTTTTCGGGGCACGGACATTTCGGTGTACGGACATTTCGGTGTACGGACTTTTCGGTGCACGGACGTTTCTTGCGTAAGACGGTTCGGTGTACGACGTTTCGGCGCACGGACTTTTC
>JAZHYW010002647.1:0-56292 GCA_037355805.1 Ixodes ricinus
TAATTTTTAGTACCCATTGTAAGTGAGGCCTACTACACTCACCTGATCCTTATTTAAAAAAAAAAAAGCTCTGTGTTCCTTTTGCACTTTATCTATATTTGTTACAAAAAAAGTAATGAGTAATATGTATCAAGGAGGAACCCTCAATCATGATCAAATGTGAACTAATTTAGCGCTGCGGTCACTCTTTCTTAATTTTCAAGCGTTGCGATAACAGATGTTAGCATCTGGTCGAAAAGCGTCACTGGCTGCTCCAAACCAATATTTTGCCTGTTATAGAACCTGCTACAAAAGGTCAAATGCCACTTTCATTACTGAAACAAACAAAAAAATAACGGAAGTAATTTTGGAGTTTTGAGTCGACGCTGAATGCGCGAGTTGCACTGTTCTTTTGTTAATTTCTAAGATTTTTTTTAGTTATTTTAGCCGCTTTGTTAGCGCGCGTGGATAGACGCTGACACGCTGAGACACATGCATCGTGGACGTTAGGGAGTCAACAGCGCATTCTTTTGTGGTCGCATCTTGAGGCGATTCGCCTCAAGCGGCAAACGCGCTGAAGCTCGACCAGAGTCGCCGCAAAGTGGCATACTCATCCCCGACTTCCTTGAACATGGACGCCTTACGGGTGTCCGACAACAACTGAACAACAACAAGCATCGATATGTTCCCCGGGAATGTAATAAATGACACTGAAAACCTATCAATAGGCAGTAATTAATCTTTTGGACGCGTATAGAATCTGAATTTTACGGCTCAGCAGTTTCTTTGCACCGAATCCATCGCGGGACGCAGTTTTGTTTGCTTCTTGAACAGGGGTTGCGTTGATGTCAGAACGACGCCGAGCTCTGATTGGCTCCGATTTAAAGGACAGCGGGTAGACCTCGAGCAACGCTACTAAATTACCTCAGTTGTGGAACTCCCGCGGAAGGGGCACTTCCTCACTCACTTCAGTCCACCTCCCGTTGTTCGAAGCGCCATCTAGATTTTCATCTCATAACTTTGTGTTCCATAAAGCAGAGCCGTATATGTAGAGAGTTTGGCCATTCCAACGTTACTAGAACTCTCAGTTGGGAAACTCACCGTTAAAACCTGGGCCGCTGGCGTCCACCGAGACCGAGCTAAATACGACAACAGCGCCACTCTGTATCATTTGTTTTAACTGTAGTCGCCTTGAGCTTTTGGAAAGCATGTTTTTGCGTAAAAACCAACGAAAAAAACTCTTTTTGTAGTAACGTTTATTGGAGATTAGTACAAAACAGGGGGCGCGTGTTGTTTTCTAAAATCTTTAGTTTGCAAGTTTTGCAGTACAATTAATATTGTTTTTATACAACCGTGCCTCAGCGGTGATTTCAGGTAGCGCGTCCCAAGCTAGGCGCATATTAACCGAGTAGTATTCCGCGGCGCGTCCGCCTGGGAGTCGGGGGCGGTACCTCGAAGCCCTTTCTACAGTATCTGTTCTGGCCCCAAAATGGCCGATTAGACTGATAATGGAAGTCACGTGCAGTTCCTCGACTGGCCGCTGCGGGAGAAATGGCCGCGTTGTGATCGCCATTAGCTCGGTTCTCGTCAACGTTACTAGAACCACTCAGTTGGGAAACTGCCATAGAGACTGCTCTGAAAAAGTGGCTCCGATCCGTCCACGAGAACCGAGCTAATGGCGATCACAACACCGCCATTTCTCCCGCAGCGGCCAGTCGAGGAACTGCACGCGACTTCCATTTTCATTGTAATCAGCCTTTTTGGGGCCAGAACAGATACTGTGGAAAGGGCTTCGGAGACCACCCCGACTCCCAGGCGGACGCGCCGCGGATTGCTACTAGATTAATATGCGCCTAGCTCGGGTCGCGCTACCTGAAATCACCACTGAGGCACGGTTGTATAAAAACAATATTAATTGTACTGCAAAACTTGCAAACTCAAGATTTTAGAAAACAACACGCGCCCCCCGTTTTGTACTAATCTCCAATAAACGTCACTACAAAAAGAGTTTTTTTCGTTGGTTTTTACGCAAAAACATGCTTTCTAAAAGCTCAAGGTGACTACAGTTAAGACAAATGATACAGAGTGGCGCTGTTGTCGCATTTAGCTCGGTCTCGGTGGACGCCAGCGACCCAGGTTTCAACTGCGAGTTTCCCAACTGAGAGTTCTAGTAACGTTGGTTCTCGTGGACGGATCGGTGCCACTTTTTCACAGCAGTCTCTATGGCAGTTTCCCAACTGAGTGGTTCTAGTAACGTTGGCCATTCGTTGGGAAGTATAGGAGACAAATGAGGAGGCGCCATTGGCCGAAAGCGGGCTGGGCGTGTTCCAGGGCGTCTTCAGAAATTCGAATGTGACCAACCAGAAGCCGGAAATAATACCCTGGCGGTGGTCGCAAGAAACAAACCTGATAACTGCATTAGAGTAACTCTCGATGACTGAAAATATGGTACACGTGATGTTTCATACACGCTCATCAAAAAATGTTGGTGGAAGAGTGCGACTAGCGGAACGATCGACATAACCCGAACGCCAAGCGCCGAGGGCCGGGAATCTGCCGTCCGAGTGGTCACACTCTGTCCGAGCAAAACAGAGTTGAGCGGCGCATTCGTTTCTTACATCTTTCTGCGTGATCATGATCAAAGCAACACGTGCACCCTATTTTCAGCCACAAAGTGTTACTACACTTCACTCTTACGCGCTTATTAAAACCACATACGAACATAGACCTTTGATCAGAACTGTTTCTCGCTACCACCGCTAGGGGATTCTTTTCGGCTTCTGGTTGGTCAAGAGAGCATGCCAAGCGCTCTTTCCGAGTCTGCCGCATGCCCCGGCTCTGCCCGCGCCTCCCATTGACCAAACTCTCTACATATACGGCTCTGCCATAAAGTACGATGGAACGCCATCTAGACGCTGTGCTTCGAAACGTACGTATTCCATACACTGCAGTTACCATAGCAGCCGTGGGGCGCGTCGAGCGACGGCAGGCGAGTCGTGGTGAGTGAGGGGGGGGGTACTGCTCGTGCAAGCAGCGTCTATGAGCAGTTCCGTAACTGAGCTAATCTAATAACGTTGATAGGAACTAATCAGAGCTCGGCGTTCTGACGTCACCGCAACCCCCGCGCAAGAAGCAGACGAACTTGCGCCCCGCAGAAGCCGCACCACAAAATTATCGATTTCTGCTTTTCTTCACAAAAGATCGCAATGTTCCCTAGGACTGTAATTGCCTGGATATCATAGAACGCTAATCAATTAGAATTTAAATATTTCCTCGAAAACTTTTCTTTTTTTACGCGGAATGTCCCAGAAAGTTGGCCATACGTACGTCTTGGTGTTGTCGGTTGCTAGCGTCGCGCTGGTTGTGAGACGCTGTAAAAGACGCGCTAGCGGAGATAACGACGCAAGCTGCGCGGTGCTGCGTCGATCCACTAGATATGACGTTTTGAGGGGAGAGGCGCTACAGTGTACTCCCTGGCCGATAGAAGAAAGTCCGTTGTTCGTTTATACGAGACTACATACAGTGCCTGGCACGCGTCTTCGCACGGAGCGTTTACCGTTCTACCCCGCTTATGGATCGAAAGGGGACGCGGCACGCTGTCGGACGTAGCGATCCTGGCGGTTGGCCGTAGAAATTATGGCGAAAAAGGTGAGCGGACACAAGGATCGCTGTCACGGCGGCGTCCCAATTCGTTTCTGCTCTGGTTTCGGTGGACTGCCTGACTGCAGACGGACTTGCGGCGGAACAGGCGTCTGCGACATTCACCTCCACAGCTGGTTCCACCGCCAGGATCGCGGCAGGCAACAGCATGACGCTCCTAGGACATTGTCGGGCGGAAATCGAGGGATGTACAGCTTTCAAGTTTTGAGCAGCACTCTGGCGAGTAAAATCGGTAATGTTTAGGTCGCGTTTCTGTCGCGCGTCATGCACGTTGCGTCCTTACAAACGCTCTGTTAGTGCCCGTGGACAGAGGCCGAGGGACGCTGACAGAAGGCAGTTGATGCCCGTGGATCGTGCATGATGGGACGCTGGGACGCCGCTTTACGGCAACATTAAACAGTTGCGTCTCGCGGACGCTATACGTCGTTTCAGCTGAAGTCCAGACGCAGCCGAGGCTACGAGCGCGAGCATGCGGCCCTGAACAGTGCTTGCACTGCACGAGCGCGCATGCTTGGCAGGGACGTTGAAATGCCGGAGCTGGCGCATGTAGCATCGGCTGCGTCTGGGCTCAAGCTGAAAAGAAGTAGAGCCGAGGCGCCTATTTTCTGTTCGCGGCTCGTGGACGCTATGCGCCGAGAAAGTGAGGGAGAGGAAGGAGACGAGAGCGCGCGGAGACGTTGGAATGATTAGTGGGTAGTGCTAAAGCTAGCTGCCTTTCTCTACACTGCACTCGTCGGACGCGGTCGAATACGAAAGCCTAATACCGGCGTTCCGCGTTTATAACGCGTTCGACGAGTGCAGTGGTGTACAAAGGCAGCTAGCTTTATGTCTACCCACTAATCAATTCAACCAGAGCTCGGCGTTCTGACGTCCCCGCGCGCTCTGATCTGATTCTCCGTCAGTTTGTCGGCGCATAGCGCCCTTTGGCAGAAAGAAACAGGCCCTCGTAGACACACACCAGTCGGTGACGCGCTCCAGGCACGTATACGGGGTCGTTGCCGTCTTAAATGGCGAAATTATCCGTGTAGTCGAATAGATCGTTCTGCTCTCGACATGACGCTAAAAGCTTTCAAGTTTGCAGCGTAAATGTCACTTGCTCTTTCTTTGCATCGCCTACATTTTTTTCTTGTTCATTTTTTTTCGAGTCGAAATGTTTGACTCTATTGTTGTCGTCCACGCCCTAAACTGAGCCACGTAGTTGGAACAAAGAGCACGAAAGAAAAAGAACAAAGAAAAAGGTCTATAGGCGCGCCCATTCAGTTTGAACTTATACCCTTTGCTTTAGTGATTGCATTAACGCGCATTCCTGGAAAAAACATGCTTGTGGAGCTTATCTTCCACCTCTCGTACCGGCGGGAAATTGCCAGGTTCAAGTTCCCCTTCACGCTAAAGAATAACTTGTTTAACATTAAAACGTTTGGTCACACTGCTCATACGTCATACGAAAGATACGCTCTGCAGACATGATGACAAAATTATCTTCATGCATGCCGCAAGCAGGTTCGAAGAACATGTTTGCTTGACACAAATATGTGTGCTTCCAACGTGTCTGCTGGCAGTTTTTTTTTTGTGTCACCAATGTAACAGTCATACAAGAAAGACCTCAGACAGTCGCTGCACACTGTCTTTTATGCATGCTGTATTGTACAGTGGGACCGCGGCTTAAGGCGCTCGAGTGCGCGTATACACCTCCGTCAGTTCAAAGCTTTCCGGAAAGGCCATTCGCAGCAAATAGAGAAAAAAGCCAACAACGATATTTTCGAATATCTCTTTTTCCCCCCAGGGACGGCTGCAGAGTGGAACAAGCAATTTTTTTTTTCCGGGATCGTAATCGATAGCGCGAGCATTGACGGTTTCATATAAATAGCTCGCTTGATCTGCCGGGGAATTGTAACTTACACTGTCCATACGCCATAGTACTTCTGCATTAAATTCACTAGAATTAAACTTCTGGATAAAAAAATTGTCTTGCTTTGAATGTTTATGCAGCCTTGATGTTGGTACGCCTCAACGGGTGACCGGTCGCTTAGCCGTAGATGAGAAATTTAGCCAGTGCAGTACAACTGCTAACCTGGGGTTTTTAACGTGCATCACGCAGTAGCGATTACATCGAACGCGTGCTGTACGAAACTCATCGAGATCGAATTTTCGTTGGGCCACATTTCATGCTGTGATTGTTGTCGAAGCATATGTTTTTGCGTGATGATTTTGCGTTTATCAAAATTATGTCTTAACGGTTTACTCGTATGTTTCAATGCAGTTTTCAATACACAGGTGCCTCTTAAAACCCAAATGTTTAATAATAATAATAATAATAATAATAATAATAATACATTTTATTTCACACACATTGGAATTCAAGTATTAAATACGGGCATATCAAAGCCTGCAGAGGGCTTGTATGATGACGCCCATAAAAAAAATTCAAAAGACTGTTATCGTGATTCCACAATATAAGACAGGAAGTCGAACTATAAAAACACAAAAAGCATAAAAAAGCACTAAAAAACACGAAAAGCGTTAAAAAAAAAGCACAAAGGCCGAAAAAAAAAGTACGTAGGGGAAAAAAACACGAAAATCGTTAAGCGTTAAGCGAAAAAAAAAGTAAGAAAGAGAGAAAAAAAAGGCGCAACTAAGTTAACATTATTTTAGCTAATTACAGTACTAAGCTGGAAGCATGCAGACACAGCAAAGAGATGCTAGATGAAATCAAAGTTGGTGCACTTGAGTTCCTTCTTCAGTTGTTTCAGTGATGTGATGTCAATGAAAGTGTCCGGGAGGGCGTTGAACAAACACGGAACGTAGTAATCCCGAGTGCATTTCCCGTACCTGGTCGAACAAGTTGGGACTACAAAACGAGGAACGCGACGAAGTATTCGGGGAGACTGAAATGGTGTTTTAAACTCATTTTTCCAAAAGCTACGGAGCACTACCGTTTGTATGAAAAGAGAACGCAGATTAGGTAATTGAAGACTCCGAAAAATATCACTGTGGCTGGAAAAATTAGAATTATATGCAGCGCTTGTCAGGATTCCTTTCAATAAAGAATTAACTTTGGACTGCCAACGACCCGAACAGTTGCCAAACACCGTGACACCGTATCGAAGGATACTGTAAGCAAGCGCATGGACGACTATTATTCTGATACCGACTGGCATAAAAAATTTAGTATTATAAAGCATCCAAGACACAATTCGTAATTTGCTACATATATACGTCATATGTGTGTTCCAAGACATATCAAAATCGAAATGTACACCTAAGTATTTCACGTGATCGACAGACTCGATTGATACACAGTTGCATGGAGCACAACTGGAAGGGTGAAGCAAAAACTTTACCTGAGCCTGGCGTTTTTTAAGAGGGTTGTGAAAACATACCAGCTTTGTTTTAGAGCGGTTTATGTCTAGGAGGTTATCACCGAACCAATCCATTATATGAGAGGCGTTTATTTCGAGTGTGTGGAGTGAGTTAGAGAAATTAATATGACGTGACACAAGGAGAGTGTCATCGGCATATTGGTAAATTTTACACTCTTTGATAACTTGGGCCATGTCGTTCACAAAAATATTGAAAAGTAGAGGAGAAAGAACAGAACCCTGAGGCACTCCCGCCAGTAAAGAAAGCCGAGAACTTCTGAAGTTTCCAATTAGGACAAACTGGGACCTTTTAGATAGAAAATTTTCCAGTAAAGAATAAAATGGGCCGCGAAAACCAAGGCGATATAATTTTGCTAGGAGTAACTGATGGCTGACAGTGTCGAAAGCCTTGGACACATCAAGAAAAAGAGCACATGCAAACATATTACTTTCGAATGTTGCATATATGTAATCAGAAAAATCCTCAAGGGCCGGTTGTGTGCCTTTCCCAGTAATGAATCCATACTGAGTAGATGAAAATATTTCGTTCTTATCTAAAAAACTGCTCATCGTCAGAAATAGGTGTTTTTCGAGAATTTGTCCTAAAATAGGTAGAATCGAAATAGGGCGATAATTTGCAACATTGGATCGTTCTCCTCCTTTGAAAAGTGGCCGCACAATAGCAGCTTTGAGCTCGTCAGGTATGCTGCCAGACGTAATGAAGCCATTCAGCATAGCAAGCAAAACGTTCTTAATATATGTGAAATTTCTCTGAAGATCATACGCTCGAATACCATCAATACCGGGAGATTTGCTGGCTTTGAAACTAAATAAAAGGGAGTGCAAATCCTTCTCGTCCAAGCAAGGAAGGAAAGCTGACGCCAAAAATTCATCCTTTAGTGTGCATGAGTTCACAAGAGTGTTTCTGGGCACGCCAGAGTATTTTGCAAAGAAGTCGTTAAAGTCGTCTGCTAATTCTGAGGTAAGTGACCCGAAATTTCGTTCGAGGGTTCGGTCAATAGAATTTTCAGAACTAGTGCCTCGGAATTGATTTATAAGTGACCATGTTTTGGCTGAATTAAATCTAAATATTTCGAATTGTGATTTAAAAAACTGTCTCTTTGCAGAACGAATGACAGCGTTTACTTTATTTCTTAACAGTTTTGAATTCATTCTGTAAATCTTTGTTGTTTGGAGATCGGCAAAATTATAATAATAATAATAATAATAATAATAATAATAATAATAATAATAATAATAATAATAATAATAATAATAATAATAATAAAAATAATAACAATAATAATAATATTAATAATATAATAATAATAATAATAATAATAATAATAATCAATCAATCGATCAATCAATCAATTTTATTGGGTGTCCAGGGACAACCATTCGGTCTTGGTACTGGTACATCGGACATTCAAACGTTTAAAAACGAGAATACTCACATTACAAGATAAAACATGAAAATTATAAACTGGACAAAACACACAAACATCAGAACCAGCGACACATAAAATTAGAAGGTAAATATTTATGTTGGAAGTTCATCTGTTGGTGCTGCGCCTTGAAGATGATGTGAATAGTCGGGAGAGTACATCACGCAGAGAGAAGAAAAAAGTGTAAACTACTTTGTAAATATTTGGCCAATAAGTAGCCCTCTATACCATTTGTAATGATTATAGGTAGTTCAAAGGTGATAGTGAAATGTCGGCTACATGAGCTTCGAGAGTAAAACAACATGTCTATAAAGTCGCAAGAAAGAATAAAATTCGTGTGCGATTCACTGTAACATTAGATTACCTTTCAGCTTTTGCCTTAATTGGAACAGGTTTTTGATTGAATGGTCTAAATTATTTCAGTTGGAGTCAAGTATGTCCAGTTTTTCAGCGTAACCGTTGTAACAGTCCAATAATCTGATAATTGGGCACCAATGACTGAATTTTCTAGATGTACATAAAGGTGAACTGAGTTTTGTAGGTACGCTAGGAATGATAATATTCACATCAGTATGAAACTTGGGGAGTCAATTGGCTACGAGGGGTTTTACACAAATATACTGAAGTGACTCGTAC
Organism: Ixodes ricinus; assembly: GCA_037355805.1. Taxonomy (NCBI): domain Eukaryota; kingdom Metazoa; phylum Arthropoda; class Arachnida; order Ixodida; family Ixodidae; genus Ixodes; species Ixodes ricinus. The sequence continues at coordinate 9,083 of JAZHYW010002647.1, forward strand.
AACGTCTCGAACAGACTGAACGTTTATTCAAGGGCTGTGCTTCTTTTTATCAGCTAGTGGGTTGGTGAGCAAAAGAAAGAACAGAACAACAACAAGGAAGGCAAGTAGATTAGGATTAGATAATAGCAGCGTCACTGTCTGTCACAGCACAAGATAATAGCAGCGTCACTATCTGTCACAGCACTCCTTCACCTTTAAGGTGAGTAACGGTCCGGTGGCTTCCGTCTTCTAGTGGAACGCCTCAGCGGGCTCGTTGGCTGAGTGGTGATGATGGTGGGGGTGTCATCCATGGGTGTCCTTGAAGGCTCCGTGACCAGCTCCTCTTCGCGGGGGTCGCCAGTAGTAGGGGCCGTTGATCCCTCCACGACCGAGGGTAGGACTTCCACTGTAGTCGCATGCTCCGTTGGGACAATTCGGTTTTTCAATTGGTCATGGTGTCTTCGTTGTTGGCCCTCCTGCGAGTCGCGCACACGAACCATTCTCGCACCCATGGTCGCTTCTATTGTAGCTGGTTCCCATTTGTTCCCCTTTCCGTAATTACGGCTCCACACCGACTGCCCTTTCTGAAAAGTTTGTTGTGGTACCTCCTTCGCCGTCCTGGGCCGAGGTACCACGTTGTCGAGGCACGAGCGGATTTCGTATCCGAGTAACAAATTGGCCGGTGTTTTTCCACATCCTAGGGGAGTTCGACGATACCGATGGAGAAACCGGGCAAGACGAGTCTGAAGGGATCCCACGCAGTTTTTTACCAGCCCTTGCTTGATGGTACGGACGGCCCGCTCGGCCAGCCCGTTCGACTGGGGATGGTAGGGCGCCGTTGTCAGGTGGATGATGTTGTTCCGCTCCACGAACCTGCGAAATTCGTCACTTGTAAATTGCGGTCCGTTGTCTGACACAACGGTAGTTGGCAACCCAAACCGTCCAAAAATGGTACGCAAGGCTTCAATAGTCGTAAGGGAACTGGCCGTCTTCATTGGAATAACCTCGAGCCACTTGCTGTGCGAGTCAATGACGATCAGCAGCATGTGATTATCGACCGGCCCCGCAAAATCGACATGCAATCTTGACCACCTTTCTCCCGTGTCCGGCCAGCTAACGGGGGCTTTGCTGGTGGCATACAGGAGGCTTGTACGCAAACCTGGCAGAGTTTGGCCAAACGTTCAATGTCGCTGTCAACTCGGGGGTACCAAAAAAGCGAGCGAGCGAGCGTCTTCATCGCCGCAATACCTTGGTGCGTGGCATGTAACATCTCTAGCATTGTTTCTCTCGCCTTTGTTGGGATTACCGCACGGTGCCCCCAGTAGATAAGCCCATGACTCAGCGTCAGTTCGTCCCTACGGTCAAAATACGGGCGCAACGCCAGCTGTGGCTCCGGCAACTGCTGTGGCCAGCCGTTCTGTATCCAACTACGAATTTGCTGTAATTGCAAATCGTTATCTGTGAGCACCGCTAGTCGCTGGGCCGATATCACGCCGTCATTGAACTGTTCGGTCAGCAGTACGTACTCTTGCGCATCTTTGTCAGCAAGACGTGTGGTTTGGTCCTCCATTCCGGGTACCGGTAAGCGACTCAAGGCATCTGCCGTGATGTTGCTTTTTCCTGGCTTATACTCGATGTTGTATGAGTAGGCACTCAGCAGTAGCGCCCAGCGCTGTATTCTTGCAGCCGCCATCGCGGGAATCGGTCTTTCCGGGTGAAAGAGCCCCACGAGGGGTTTATGGTCGGTAACTAGCATGAACGTATGCCCAAGCAAGTATTGACGAAATTTGGTAACACCAAACACAAGAGCAAGCGCCTCACGCTCGAGCTGCGAGTAGTTTCGCTCTGCCGCCGAAAGCGTCCGAGAACGAAATCCGATCGGGCGTTCCTTGCCATCTTCTCGGTGCGACAGGACTGCCCCAATCCCTGTGGGTGACGCATCACATGCTAACCATAATGGCTTCTTGGGGTCGTAGTGCGCGAGGAAGTTTGCCTCCGAAGTAAAGTCTTTGTTCGTTTGAAAGCTTCCTCCTGGACATCGCCCCACTTCCATACTGTCCCCTTCTTCAGAAGATCATACAAAGGCCCCAAGCTCGAGGATACGTCTGGCAAGAACTTGTGGTAATAGGTCACTAACCCCAAAAACGCCCTTAATTCTGCCACGCAGGTTGGTGAGGGTACTGAAATCACCGCAGCCACGTTTTCCGCCTTAGTGTGTAGGCCTTTCGCGTCAATTCGGTGACCTAAGAAGTCGACTTCTTGCTGCCGAAACTTGCATTTCTCTGGATGCAGCCTTAACCCGGACTCTCGCAGCCGCCGCAACACCGTCTGGAGAAGGCCGCTGTCGTGTTGTTTCTCGGCCACAATAATGTCGTCCAGATATACCTGTACACCAGGCAATCCTTGCAACACCGCTTCAATGCGTCTTTGAAAAATAGCCGGAGCTGACGCGACACCGAAGGGTAGCCGATTAAAGGCGAACAAACCCTTCTGTGTGTTCACCACTGTCAGCATACTGGCTGCTTCATCCAAGGGCAGCTGGTTATATGCATCTTTCAAGTCAATCGTGCTAAAGACTTCCCCGCCGTTTAGCGCCGCAAAAATGTCTTCAATTCGTGGCAGCGGATATTGTTCGACATGGCAGGCACTGTTAACCGTCATTTTAAAATCACCACAAAGACGAATGCTGCCATTCCTTTTAACAACCGGAACCAGAGGTGTCGCCCAGTCTGACGTTGCGACTGGGGACAATACGCCTAACTTTACCAGCCGGTCCAACTCATCAGAAACCTTCTCTCGCAGTGCGTACGGCACAGGTCGAGCTTTGTAGAACTTGGGGACCGCACCCTCGCGAAGTTGGAAGCGGGCTGGGGGACCCCTCAACAATCCTAGGCCCGGCTCGAACAAGTCAGAGAACTCCGCAAGTATCGGCCCGCCGCCGGTAGCGCTTGTTCGCTCACCTTGGCACTGATTGACGAAGGCTGGCGCTGGCAGCAGGTGGAAATCACGCAGCAGGTCACGGCCGCATAGGTTAGGTCCAGGGCACTCCAGGACTGTCAACGTTCCGGTCACAGTCTTGTTCCCCAGTGAAACTTGCATCTCGAGCTGTCCGCGCACGGGCAGTTTTCCCAGGAAGCACGTCAGCTCTGTCGCAGTCTTGCGAAGTTTCGGCCAGACGTCCTTGTGTCGCTGGTACGTGGCCCATGTGATGACGGACACCGGTGCCCCTGTGTCTAGCTGCATATCCACTGCTACATCACCCCAACGGAAGGTCTTTATGAACGGTTGGAGTGCGCTGAGGTTCCCGATGAAATCCTGTGCTTCCATCGCAAAGAGACCGTCCTGGCCTTCGTCTGCGTCCGCCTGGATATCTAAGGCCATTGTGCTTTTTGGCTTGTTGCTGGTAGCGAAACAGCGTTTCGCCAGGTGGCCAGTCTTGCCACAGCGGAAGCACCGCGCGTTGCGAAACTTGCACTCGTTTGCTTCATGCTTGCTTCCCCCGCACCTTGGGCAAGGTTCTCTGTTGCTCTTCCAAGCGTTTGGTCGAGGCGTTCTGTCTTGGCTTCCTGCTGGTCGGCCGTGGAGTGCATGCACCGCGTTGTCCTCCTCCCCGGCTTCAGTTGTCGGGTCATCTGATGTACGTTGATCTTGGCCATTTCCGCAGCCAGGGCGATTTCCTCCACTGCGGCAAGTGTCAACGACGTCTTCGTGAGCATGTGTCTTCTCACGTCAGGGTCCCGTATTCCACAGACGATGCGGTCGCGCAACATTCGCTGTAGCAAGCTTCCGAAGTTGCAAGTGTCTGCCAACTGCCGAATAGCCACAATGAAATCCTTCACCGTTTCGTCTGGCTCTTGGTTTCTTGTAAAAAACAAGTACGACTGCGTAATCTCGTTTGTCCTCGGCGAGTAGTGCTCCTGAAGCAGTTGCGTGACTTCTTCGTACTGGAGGTCATTTACCTTGCTTGGGGCGCACCGACTGCTCAGAACCGTGACCGTCCGTGTGCTTAGTGCGGCCACCAGGAATGCCCGTTTCTTCTTGGTGTCGCTCACGCCGTTCCCCTCAAAAAAGCTTCCAGTCGCAACTTGTACGCGTCCCACTTGTCCACTGTCTCCTCGAACTGCGGGGGACTTAGTAATGCCGCCATGTCTGGCAATCCAAGTTGTCGGCATCAGCGGCCACACCGCTCCGCAAGTGTAACCATCCTCGTCGCCACTGAAGTGACTCGTACAACGTCTCGAACAGACTGAACGTTTATTCAAGGGCTGTGCTTCTTTTTATCAGCTAGTGTGTGTGGGGATTCCTGTGGTCTCCTTCCCCGATGGCTGTGATAACGGCCGCGAGTCGGAACGCTCGGCCACCTTCGCCGTGAGCTCCGACCTGTTCGTGAAGCGGAGGGTTCCCTTTCTTGGAGCGCCCTCCTCTCACTCTCTCTCGGGGGGATCTCTTTCCGTCCCCCGCTAGGATGCGAATCACTGCTGACAGGCGTGGAGGCTTTCGCCTCGACTTTTCCCGCTTTCGGGAGGGGCACTCGTCCGGTGACCGCGAAAGAGATGGGACGTGTGTCGGCAATGTCTCCGATGCTTCTCCGACCTTGGCTCTCCAGAACCCCGCGTTTGGCAGGTGGGGCCTTTTCTTACCTTGCCGGCGCGGGGGCATTATGTATGGGGACATAGTAGTTCATTTTAAGAGTGTTCGTTTCTTGGTCGTCACCGCAGTCTCAAGTAGTTTTTTTTTTTGTGCTTGGATATTACGGCATTTACGTGTATTCGCGGAACAAGTCCTGCTACGGTTTGAGTGAGATGTGTGGCAACTAGCCAACAATGACACTGGTCGATTATCAGTAGGCCTCTCTCTCGACAGAAAGAGTCTTAAAGTTCGTGTTCAAATGTTTTCGTGCCAGGTGTTGTGGGACGTATGGATACGATCGACAGGTGAGAAACAACTTATTTACGGGCTTTCTTGGTCATGTGGGACGCAAGTAAAATGCTGCAGTCGGGATTTTTCTCTCTTTTTTTTTGTTTTTCGTGATAGAATGGCATATTGTTCGTCGTTATCCGTGTGCGGTTGCGTCGACATTTGTAAATATGCGTGGTAATATTGCCGCGCGCAGTACCGGAAAGCAACGCCCGGTGACGGGGGTCTAGAAAGTTCTCATTTATTCTTGTTCCGGACGTAACTTCGATCCTTTATTCCTGCGTTCTTGTTCTAGAAAGCGCGTGTTCATTCTCGCCCCGAGCGCGCGACGCTCGAGCCTTCTTCGCAGAATCTTCGAGATAGTGACGCACTCTAGATAAGAGACCGCCCGCGACCTTGTCGAGTCAGTTTCGCTTCAGCGTTCGACTCTGCTGTCACGCCGACTTCGACGCCCGCGACGCTCTGCTGTTATCTTCTGTTCCCCTTTATTTATTTCTGGGCACAAGTTCGCCCCATTAAACGTTTAGTTTCTTCAGTTATTTTCGCCTCATCACTTGTCATTCGTGACATTCTGGTGGAGGTGCGGGGTACCGCATGCCCCTGCCGCGTACCCCTCCGAGGGCCCGCAGTGCAAGTCCGACGCCAAGTCCACGAAGATCCAGCGAAGGCACTACCGAGATCCGGTTCAGTCGTCGCACCCAAGGCCTACACCCGGAATTCGGACCTCTGCCGCCCAGGACTAAGCAGCCAACGAGGCCGACGATGGCCAACCAGTCGCCGACCCCCGCCGCTCCTGCCGTCGTCTACCTGCCCACCGCTCCCCGTACGCCGACCCCTTCCACGGCGAGATCCACGAGGATGTCGAAGACTGGATCAAGCACTACGAGCGTGTGGCGCGCCACAACGGATGGACTGCGGAGCAGTGCCTCCAGAACCTCTACTTTTCGCTGGAGGGTACTGCGAGGCATTGGTTGGAGAATCACGAGGCTTCGCTTACATCGTGGGACATCTGTGTGGCCGAGTTGCAGCGGACGTTCGCCACCCTACACCGACGGGAGAAGGCAGAAGATCTCCTCCGAATTCGAACGCAGGGCCCCGACGAAAGCGTCACAAGCTTCGTAGAAGATGTCCTCCGCCTGAGCGCCCGTGCCGACCCACGAGCCACAGACGACAAGAAGCTGCAGGTCCTCATGCGCGGGGTGAGAGACGACATCTTCGGAGGCCTCGTCCGCAACCCGCCAGCAACCGTCGACGCCTTCGTCACCGAGGCAACCAACATCGAGCGCGCGCTGCAAGCGCGCGCTTCCCACTACCAGCGACATCAAGGCGTCGCGGCACCCACGCTGCTTAACGTCGAAAACACTCCGGGTACGCCGGACATCCGGGAAATTATCCGGGAGGTCGTCCGGGAGGAACTGCGAAGGTTGCTGCCAACCGCCAGTCGTCCGCCAGCCCTTTCCATTACCGAGGCTGTCCGAGAAGAAGTGCATCGGGCGCTCCAACCAGAGGTTCCCGTCACCGCGGTGGCACCGGCGGAACCGACGTTGAGCTACGCCGCGATGGCCCGACGACCTCCGCAAGCCCATCGCCAAGCCACGGCGCCACCCCGGCGAGACACACCGATGCCGTTGTATCCTCGTCGCCCGGAAGGAGAAGTCCAGCATGTCCGTCCGGAACAACTATCGCCGAGGAAAACCGACGTGTGGAGGACGGCCGATCGACGCCCGTTGTGCTACCACTGCGGGGAAGCCGACCATATCTACCGCCGCTGCCCCTACCGGCAAATAGGACTGCGTGGCTTCCATCCGAACGATCCACGTCCACGCTACGGTGAACGACCACGGGAGATCGAAGAATACCTCCGACGACCTCAGTCTCCCCCGCCTGCAGCTCGCCGCGTGTCCCGGTCGCCGTCGCCACGACGTCCAGCTTCGCCGATGCACCGACCCCGACGTGAAAGCCTGTCACCCATCGCTTCCCGTCGGGAAAACTAGGCGCGGCAATGCCGGGAGGTGGTGTTGCCGAAGACGAACGATGCCAAGATCCTCCAAGATCGTCGGAGCCCTCCCACTCTAACGCCGAAACGCCCCGACCCGACCTTTCTGCAACGGTGTCGAATAACCTCAACGTTATCATCGACGGTCACGACGCGACAGCACTCGTCGACACCGGAGCGGACTACTCCGTTTTGAGTGGGAGATTCTCTCGTCGCCTTCGGAAGGTTACGACGTCGTGGGACGGACCGCAGATACGAACCGCCGGCGGACATCTCATCACGCCTGTCGGCAGGTGCACCGCTCGCGTTGAGATCCACGGTGAAACCTGCCCTGTCAAGTTCGTCGTTCTGCAAGACTGTTCGAGGGACGTCATTCTCGGAATGGACTTCTTGTGTGAATACGGCGCCATCATCGACCTTGCGGAGAACAAGCTGACGCTTCGGAAACCTGCCCCATCGACGGAAAATCCCAAAGCGACGTTAGCTGCAGTGCGAGTACTTGCCAGCCACGTGAACCTGCCGCCGCTGTCGAGTGTCTTTGTGCCCGTCGGGACTGAAGAAGCCACCTGCGGTGTAGCACTGTTGGAAGGAAGCGTCCAACTTCTCGTTGGACGAGGGATTGGCATTGCAAGAGGCGTAACCGAGCTCCAGGACGGACGTACCGTAGTCCTTGTTACCAACTTCCGGCAAGAGTCGCAGCACCTTACCAAGGGTACATCTGTGGGCTACGTCGAGGAAATTCAGGACTCAGCCGCGATCGCCGTGATCTCAGAAGACGCCTCTCCGACGCAGCACAAGAGAATCACGCCATTAGAGCTCGACATCGACCCGTCCCTCCCAGCCCCACAACGGCGACAACTCGGTGACCTACTCGCCGAGTTCAGTGAGTGCTTCTCCACGTCGTCGAAGGTGCGCCAAACGACGGTTGCGAAACATCGAATAATTACTGATGACGATGCACTTCCTGTGCATCGGCCGCCATACAGGGTCTCCGTGAAAGAAAGGGAAGCCATCCAGAAGCAAGTTCAGGAAATGCTTGATGACGACATCGTCCAGCCATCAAACAGTCCGTGGGCTTCCCAGTAGTCCTGGTGAAGAAGAAAGACGGAACCCTGAGGTTCTGCGTGGACTATCGCCGGCTGAACGCAGTAACAAAAAAGACGTCTATCCGCTGCCCCGCATCGACGACACCCTGGACCGGCTGCGCCACGCCCGATACTTTTCGTCGATGGACTTGAAGAGCGGGTACTGGCAGATTGAGGTAGACGAACGAGATCGTGAAAAGACTGCCTTCGTCACGCCGGACGGACTGTACGAATTTAAAGTGATGCCGTTCGGGCTGTGCACAGCGCCGGCAACCTTCCAGCGCGTTATGGACACCGTCCTTTCCGGCTTGAAATGGCAAAGCTGTCTTGTCTACCTCGACGACGTTGTGGTGTTCGCAAGCGAATTCGATGAGCACCTGAGACGACTGCGAGCCGTGCTACGGGCCTTCAAGGCTGCTGGGCTGACACTCAAGCCTTCCAAGTGTCGCTTCGCCTATGGTGAGCTGAAATTCTTGGGCCACGTCGTGAGCGCTCAGGGTGTAAGCCCTGATCCAGCAAAGACGTCCGCTGTCGCCGAATTTCCGAAGCCAGCAGACAAGAAGGCCGTTCGAAGATTCCTTGGGCTGTGCGCCTACTACAGACGTTTCGTTCGTGACTTTGCACAAATCTCTGCACCGCTGACGCATCTGACGAAGGACGACGTGCAGTTCCGGTGGGGAGAGGAGCAAGAAGAAGCGTTCGACGAACTCAAGCGAAGGCTCCAGTCGCCCCCTATCCTCGGGCATTTTGATCAGTCGGCGGAGACTGAAATTCACACGGACGCCAGCAATACTGGTCTCGGTGCTGTACTCGTTCAGCGACAAGAAGGGGCAGAGAGAGTAATCGCTTACGCAAGCCGAGCGCTGTCTAAGGCAGAACAAAATTATTCAACGACCGACAAAGAATGTCTTGCTGTCGTCTGGGCGATAACCAAGTTCCGTCCATACTTGTATGGAATCCCGTTCCGCGTGGTCACTGACCACCACGCCCTCTGCTGGCTCGCAAACCTCAAGGATCCGTCAGGACGCCTCGCCCGCTGGAGTCTTCGACTGCAGGAATTCGACGTAACCATTGTGCATAAGTCCGGCCGCAAGCATAATGACGCTGACTGTTTGTCTCGAGCTCCAGTCGAACCTCCCATTGCCGGCGCCGACGACGATAACGACGAATGTTTCCTAGGTGCCGTAGACACCGACGACATGGCAAGACTTCAACGAGACGATCCTGAGCTGCGCGCCCTGATTGAGCATCTAGAAGGACGGGGAAATACCGTTCCTCGTGTCTTTTCACGAGCCCTGCCGACCTTCACTATTCGACGAGGTGTACTTTATAAAAAGAATTTTGGAACCAGTAATTCGCCGTGGCTTCTGGTAGTCCCTACCAGCCTTCGAGAAGAGATTTTTCAAGCCTGTCACGACGACCCGACTTCAGGACACCTCGGTTACAGCCGGACACTAGCCCGAATACGTGAAAAATACTACTGGCCCAAGCTTCCGAAGACCGTCCAGCTCTACACACGATCGTGCCATGAGTGCCAGCGACGCAAGAAACCGCCGTCAAAGCCAGCAGGTCTCCTTCAGCCTATTACCCCGCCAACCAAGCCCTTCCAGCAAATGGGAATGGATTTGCTGGGTCCTTTTCCAACGTCGACGATGGGGAACCGCTGGATAATCGTCGCAACAGATTATCTTACTGCGTGGTCACATGACTGTGGCATCGCACGTCGTCATGGTGTAACGCGACGTGACGGTGTCATTGATATAACGACGTCACGTGACGTCACAGAGTTACGTGGCCTCATGAAACCACACGACGTCATGCTGTCATGTGACGCAATAATGTCACCTGACGTCAGAGTCACGGTATGTCATGCGACGTCACGATGTCTCACGACGTCATGGTTTCATGCAGTCATGACGACGTAACTAATGGCTGTGACGGCACGTGACACCAGGACGTTATCACAAAGTACTGACATCACACGACGTTATATGGACGTCACGTAAAATCAAGACGTTACGGTGACGTCATGACGTACCGGCGACATCTAAATGATCTCATCAAGACGTCATTGTGCTGTTGTGACATAATGCACACGCCACGATGCCGTCATGATGCGTACTGACATCATTTGGCGCCGTGACGTCATGGTGACGTCCACATAACGTCATGTGACGTCATTACGTCACGGGATGTCATAATGACGTCAAGGGGTGTCGTAATGTCACCGTTACGGCAGGGCATCAGTGACGTCATGACGTTTATACGACGTCAGCATGACGTTATCATGACATCCATATGACGTTTTCAAGAGGTAATAATGTCACGTGACATCACAGTCCTTCATTACGGTTCTTCGTGTCCGGTTTTCATAACGGATCTTCAGACAGCTCTTCGTGACGGGTCTTGCATGATGGTCCTTTCATAGATATGTGCTGATAAAATACATTGTGTTAAAACGCCAGAACATTTCGTCTGACGTCATACCATCAAGACCACATGGATTAGGCAACAGCCCCTCCAGCGATTGATGACGCAGCGCTTCCGTTCAATAGGTGCTCCAACGTCGGGAACAGCGTATGGACGCAAACCATTGTCCGAAACGGGAAAAGAAATTCCTCCTCTCCCACGCCTCTCTCTCTCCCTCTCAAATCTAATTGCTTTCTTCACCTTAATTGGATCGGCATCAACACGTGACTGGAACCTTCCGCATGAGCCGTGCGAATCCGTATTCAGCTGGTTGTCTGCTTCGAAACGACGTCATGAGGGAACGTCATATGGCAGCTGCTCCGCTCTTTACGGCGTGGACGTAGGTTTTTGTTTTCTTCTACTCGCTTACATGTATGTTTTCAGGTAGCGCTCCATATTTTCAAAATTGTGTCAGGCAAACAGAACCCCTGGTTCAGTGAAACAATCGGTGGTGCTAAAAATCACCTTAAAATCCACCGTTTACGCGCTTCGTGGGGCCTTTTATGCAGGGTGTCGAACCGAACCCGAACCCGAACCGAAAACCGGATCAAAACCGTTATCTTTGACCGAACCGGAACAAAACCGAAACCGAAATCGAACGCTTCATATTGAACCCGAACCGGAACGAAACCATAATTTGATGTGGCGGTTACCGGTTCAACGAAAATGGTTCAAGGCCAATTGTGTCAATAATTGGTCTAAATTGGAAAAGTTGCGGGAGTGTATTTTTCTTATGTTGCCAAATGTAATCCTACATACTGTGGCATATTTTTACATTTCGGTTTTATTCCATACGTAATCAAAAAAATACATCATCGTCTGGAGAGCTTGAACTTTGCTTTGTTTCTTGGATTGACCCTGGCGGCGCGGTATTGGCGGCTGTGATTTCAAAGCACCGCTTGGCCGCTTGGCTATGAAATGTCCAAGTTTCGGAGCGGATTGCGCCACTGTAGGCACGGAGGCCTACGCGTCCGCGAATGTTTGACCTCAAGATGAACCGCAGTTGCAGTCGATGAGCCATTAAGCCAATCGAGCACCGAGAGCGCACCAGGTGAGCTTCCGCTTGAGTTCAGCGACACCCTGAAGGAAGGGGGACAAGTATCGCGCCGCTTCGGCAGTATAGTTTATAGGGTCGCCTGTGGTCCACTTCAATGGAAAACAATATTTTCTTCGACGTGCTCAAAGTGTTACCTTACAAAAAAAAAAAAAAATAGGTTGTCGGAGGCAACGTTACTCAACGATGATTCGCCGACTCACCGCGCTCTGGAAGGAGGCCAGGGGTGGGAGGAAAGGGGGGGGGAAGAAAATGTGCCTGTTTATTTTTTTGTAGCTATGTCAGACTAGCAAGGCCAGCATGTCACCTGCTCAACCATTTTCTCATTTTTGTTTGAAGTCCTTTTTCATCGTCTTCAACTGAGTATTCGAGAAACGTCGTTTGCTGTGGTGGCATTACCGGAACTTTGTTCGGTGGCTGACAGGTACAAATGAGCCGATCTGAGCCCCTCAGACCGGGTCATTTGCATAGAGCGTTGTTTGCAATAAAACGTCAAAGTGGCTAGACAAAGCATCACCACGAGATCTTTAGAAGAGCGTTTTTTCCGCCGGAACCCGAAGCGCTGTGAAAGGTGTAGTCACATTTCATTATATATACGTGCGTGTTCACGTGCCCGGTCATTGACACATCGGCCAGTCTGGCCGACATATACACGACCAGAGCTTAACGGGATTAGCTAAACCACCCCAACTGCACAATCGACGTACCTATTTCTGTGTTTTACGGCACATTTGTTTCCTCTCGTGCCCCTGTCTGCCACTCTGGGGTATAGCTGTGACATCTTACTGGGTGCCAAAAACAAGTAGCATGTATAAAAAAAAAAAGCACGTGTGTGCAAAACAAACCAAAACATATGGAGGACAAGCAATATAGCTAAAGACATTTTACTGTTTACAAAATCACCGCCCAGCGTGTGATCTTCACAGTCCAGCACGTGCGTGTTTGTCGCTTCGGAAAGCGAGCAAAGCACGCGCTATACGCACGAAAACTAATGATGGCACCGGCCACAAGCTCCGTTTTGGAAAGGTCTATAGGCCCATCCCGAAAATACACCCCCTTCTGGCAGAGTTTCAAGTAGTGCACAGCTGCGTGTGCAAAAGACACAATAAAAACGGAAAGCCGATCACTTACAAGTAATAGCCTGGCCACATAAATGGTGTCTTGCGCACGTGACTGTGCAGAGTTTTCATATCTGCCTGAAGAGGGAGTAGTATTGGGATGGGGTCTATTGCAAGTATCTCGTGCTCAGAAAAGGCTCCAGAGAGTGCTCGGTCAATATTAAAAGGTCGAGTTAGGAACCGGTTCGAGCCGGTTCGCACTTATCAAAACCGGTAACCGGAGTGATATTAGAGAGTTTTAGTAGATCGTTCCGATGACTCCGATAACGATAACCCGATACTCTGCCTCCGCCTTTGCGCTTACATATTTAGTATCGTTATCGGGGGTATCGGAGGTATCGGAACGATCTACTAAAACTCTCTATTATGTGCGCTACCCTAAACCGGAACCGAACCGGAACAAAACACAATGCTACTGAACCCGAACCCGAACCGAACCGAAATAATGACCGGTTCGACACCCTGCTTTTATGTTTCGAACTTTTAAATATATAGGGCCCTTATAAGTACGTTTTATCTATCAAGTACCCTGGCACGCTCCGAATGTGATTGTAAAAAAAAAAATATTCTGAGAATGTTACAAGTCATTATCTTCTTAAAACAGGACGTAGTTTCGATCTCGTTGATACTGCTAAACCTGGAGTGTAGTTCAGGACCGGGACTATTGGGAGACGGCGACACAAGTTAAAAACATCGCTAACTCCGTCGTCTGCGAACGCATCCACTATTGAGCCTGGCATGTTTGTTAAGCTAAACGTTTTACAGAAAGGGAGCTGCGCCTTGGTATTTTACCAGGTGAAACACACATTTGGAGAAAGCTTGAGGTTTCTATGTGCAGGTGGTGCCGATTTTTCCGGTTCGTTATACAGCGCTAGGATTCACTATGGACATCATAGTGAAAGGAAGTTTAGATGGTGTTAGACAAGGATTTTTTTACTTAGAGCCTGTATGCTATGCTTCGTTCTACCATAACTCAGAAGGCAGACTAATGCTACAATCCAAACACACAGAAACGCATAAATTAAATGTGCAAAGTCGCGACCCATCAAAAGGCAACGAAAGCCAAGTTGGGTACTGCTTGATTGCTCCCGTTTTGGCTCGTCAGCTGCGCTCTGACTTATAAAGAAATAAAGTACAGCAAAACTGCTTGAGTAATCGCAGAGGCTTTGAGGTATTCAAACAGAGCTATATTCTGTGAGAAAACGGGACATACGTTTCGTCAACTCAATTTAATTGATAGAAAATATTCTACATTCTCTCCCGATCCTCCAGCGAACTCGGCATCATCGGGAGTAAACAAGGGAGCGGTTTCGAGGTCTGTCATGCTAGGAGCCGACCTCTTCAGACGCTGTCCAGAATGTTTGCTCAAGGTTGGCACAAAAATATTCTCCTGGTTCTGAAGGCGCAGAGGCCGCAGTTCTGGGCACGTAAGCATTTCGGCGGTGTTCGGGGGCTGGAAGCATTCGCAGCCTTCTGGCGACGCCTTGCCAAGCCGGTTTTTATCAAGCTTCATGAGACCTTTTGGCACATCGACAGGACGCGTTTTCTCTTCGTACTTCATGTAAAATGAACTGCTTTGCGTCAACGACATTTTGGGGTCGGAGTTGCGAAGACGCTGGAGAAAGCTGCGGCAGCTCTTGTAATCCTGAGGTGGAAACGACGACCAGGCGCCTTTTTTCTGCAGATGTCGTTGCTTGAGGGTCTGCTCTGATGAGTTTAAATGTTGTGAGTAGCTTGTCATCTCCTCCTCGGAGTTTACTAGACGGGTCTCTTGAACGACGCCGAGTTTTTCATGAATGTAATGAGCTGAAGTAGCCGATCTAGAACGCGCAGTCACCTTGTCTTCTGGACAATGGAAAGAAACAGAAGACAACGTCCCTTTCGTTTTTGTTGTCGGACTCTCAACACTTCCATAAAGGCCTAAAGAGCTTGGAGAATCGCTGCAGTACGAACTACATAATCCTGCACCAACTTTTGTTCTATGGCTAGGGTGTTCGAGAAGTAGGGGTTCGGAAAATTGCTGCTTGGGAACGGTATCATCGTTATGGGTGCATTCACTTTTCAAACCCATACCCCAATGTTGCCTTGAATTGTCACCCCCGTTTGTGTAAAATTCATTGCTAAGGCACTCCGGGGCTTCGTCCGACATGCAGACGGACATTCGTGCAGCCTCAGTCAAAGCTGCAATGTGCTTCGGATATTTTTCATCACGACGTTGAAAAGAATCCAATGTTCTACTTGCAGATGCAGTTCCGTCACCTAGTTTTCCGAACCCAGTTATTTCGTTATTGATACGAATGGGCGTTGACCTTAAGTTGGAATTAAGTCCAACCCCTCCATAAAATTCAACCTTAGGCTGTTCAGCCTGGTCGAGCTTCACTTCTGTTTTCAGTATCCGAGATCTGTCAAAAACATCAGGAATACTGGCTTTACTCGTATTATTCAATTTCGTTTTACGCAGATTGTCGTTGCTTTGGTGTAAATTATGGTTATTATTTTTATTTAAGTATACGTAGGTCGTATCCTGGAAGGTTGGTTCATGCCTGTTAAAAACAGCCTTTGTGTAGCGAGCACTTTTGGATGTCAGTTCGATCTTTTCTTTGTTGTCCGTCTGTTCCCCATCTTCTGTATGTCTGGACAACGTCAATGATGTACCGTTTGAGTCATCGGAGTGAGCAAACTCAACAGACTCTGCGTTACGGCTTTGAAGAAGAGTCGCTGCTGGCAACGAATCGACGAGTTTACAATCGCCGAGGCCAAGGTGAAAGGGATCAATTATCTGATTGTTAAAGTAATATATGCCCCTAGATGCCTCGCCGTCGACACCCTGGTACCTGGTAACGTCAGTGGGTCGATTATGATATCCTTCAATGGCAGCATTTTCGGCGAAAAGCTTGCGTCTAGCGTCGTATGTTTCCTCATTTTGGTCGAGGTCCACCATTGTACTTGTTGTGTTTAGACTGGGAACATTCTGAAGACCCATGCTCACGTCACTGTCCTCCTTTAACAAGGTATGCTGATAACAAAAGCGGGTAGTGTTCCATTGGTTCGGCAAGTCATCTTGTTTATATAGTGAGCCATCGGACTGGAGTATGAGGTGAATATCGTGTTCAAGGTAACGGTACCGCCGAGGAGCTTCACTCGAAACAGGCCGACCCAGGTCAATGTACCGGTTAGGGGTGAACACCCCCTTGACACTCGGTCGGTATTTTGACGTCGAAATTCCTAGCTTTAGGCTGGTCACCTGCAAAATATTTTATCACGTTTACTGTACGTACCTTGCACAATATCGTATTATAAGTAATGGTGTGCGAATAATTGTTCTAAAAAATATGGCAGCATGATTTATGTCGTTCCTAGTGCAAGAAAAAGCCAAGACATAACGGCGCTCGCTGCAGTTAAGACTAGGAATGACACTGCGGTATTCAATTAGAGTAAATATTCGCACATCCCTAATCATCAACTATAGTTTTACCTGTAGACCCAGCCTAGACAGAACGGCGTTCTGGAAATCGAGTTCATTGTTCACCGTGGATCTGGCGAAAGATGCGGCGCTCCTGGTGCTCCAGAGAGATTGTACAGACGACGCCACAGAGAGGTCTTCGTCCAAATTCTCGAAGCTTCTTCCCAAAAACGACAGCAGAGGTGCAGAGTTCTGCGTGGGCAATCCGGAAAGAGATGACAAGTCTTCACGAACAGGGATCAAGACTTGTGCCCGTTGGAGTCGTAGAGGATCGTTGCAAAAGTTCTTTGAGTACATGTCTTGTTCGGGGGTTAGAGTTTTTTCCTGAGGACCTGGAATGTCCGCTGACGGCTCCCTCCTGGCTTTCCAGACTGTTCTTGTTCGGAGCCAGAAGCAGAACATCGTGCCAATATACCAGCCTGCGAACATCGATGCATGTACGTAACATCATTGCATGGGTCAAGATCACACATGACGAGCACAACAACTTAATTCGACTATCTGCATTCTCTCCACCTCCATTCTCTTAACTTCTTCTCCCAAACGTCTTTTAGAGCGCAGCTCCTAAGCGCCCGCTTCCGGCATGAGCGGCGTCGCCGTCGCCATCGGCGCAACCGTGCTTTGCATTATGGGAGGTTTCCCATAATGACGTCACATGTGACGTCACGTGTGAATCACGAGTGACGTTACGAAGTTCACTCATGAAGGTCACGAAGAAGGTTACGACCTTCCCTCATGAAGGTCACGACCTTCACAAGTGACATCACGAGGGTCTCTAGGGTCATGAGTGACGTCACGAGGATCATGAGTGACGTCACGAGGGAGGAGGGAGGGAGGGGAGGAGGAGGGAAGCAGAAGGAGAGGAGGAGGGAGGAGGAGGAGAGGAGGACGAGGAAGTACGGAGGAGGAGGAGGGGCAACGCTCCTCTCCGTACCATCCCCGCCTCCTCCTTAAAAGCTGCGCTCTAATTCGGCATTACAGGGAGTTGTAAACGTCTTTCATTAACACTTATCAAAAACAAAAACAAGAACTATAAAAAAATGCATGGGCAAACATTAAATTAAAGCCGTTACCTGGTGATATCTTAGGGTATCTTTGGGTGTGTTATTTACTCCTCGTTCAGCCAAAGGAATTAGCTGTTTTACGGTGAACAGCCATCATAGCGAGTTATGGGCTTAGACTCAGCAAGGTCATTCATTAGTTGGGGAAGTGGCCAGCTCAACAGGTTCAATAGGCTGTTCAGCTGGACTGGCTGATCAGCCGGATAGGCGAGGTTTCGCAGCGGATCCCCTGCTGTGTTGCATGCAGGGTTGTCGTGGCACGTGATGTCATAGCGTCACGTGACATGACATCCCATTGTCATGTGACGTTATGGTGTCAGGTGACGTCACAATGTCAGACGTCACAGTTTTATGTAGGGTTGTCGTGGCACGCGAGGTTACAGCGTCAGCTGACATCATGGTGAACGTCAGTGTCGCATGACGTCAGCGTCACTGACGTCATGTCACATGATGCCACAGTATCACATAACGTTGTGGTGTCACACGACGTCACAGCGTCACGCGACAACACTTACGCGGTGACGTTTAGCAAAACATTTTCCCGCTAAATCTAGCAGAAAATATACTCCCAGCTAAATTTAGCAGGAATATTTTTGCTGCTAAATTTAGCTGAGAAATGTCTAACTTTTAATGGCAAAATCTTTCTACTAAATTTAGAGGAAACTTTTTTTGCATAGCTTGTGTACCGCAAAGTAAGCCGCGGCTCGGCTGTTACCGCAGTTATATTGCATAACATGGCAAGGAACCGGGAATTTATTGACTTTACTCTGACTTTATGTAACCGGGAAACTTTGTTCACGAAAAACATCAGCTCCGAACTCTGAAAGTTGGTCGCACGCTGTGATCGTTTGTCCGGAGTGCGTGTCTATCGAAATCAGAGCCTATTATAAAAGGAACTGAAACAGTCTGCACTCACACGTTGTGAGCCCATGTTTCAATAAGGCTATATTTAGGCCGAACTGTTTTTACTATTTTGGCAAATAATAACGTGAATTTGAACCCTCCGCTTGTAAAAGGAACTAGAACAGTTGGCACCCACGTGCTGCGAGCCCATGTTTCAATAAGGCTATATTTAGGCTAACCTGTCTTTAATATTTTGGTAAGTAATAACATGAAACCGAACCTTCCACTACTGCAGTCACCGTTCATTGATCTCGACCTGACATTGCGTCTGGAGACAGAAGCCCATCGCCCCCACAACTCCAGACGGCATCTACCAATGGATCGATTGACCCACTCAGCGGCGGCATTCCAATGACTAGTAGGGTGCCTACATGCCTGTCTGTCTCAGGGGGAAGGCATCCAGTTGCCCTGAATGTGCTAGCGCGTGACGCTCTCACGCACTTGGTGCGTGACTTGGGCGGTAACATGGCGTCCATGCATTAGCCAAAGCTACGCGCCCGAGCTGAGTGACACCGGATCGCGCGCACTTCAAAATGCATAAAAAAACAATTGGGCGGAAAAATGAATGAGATGTCACCACTCAAGCAAAGGTTCGCGTGTGTATGAAGGCACTCTAATGACTAGTCGAACGACCTGTGCTTCCGAACGGTGAGTACACGAACGCGGACGGATCTTTAACGCCTGAAACGCAAATGTGCATCGAACTCCTGACCGCCGGGAATCATCTTCCCAGCTTTACGGACAATGGTAATGCGATTTCAACGGACGAAAAAGGCTACATTATGAAGCATATAAAAAAGAAAAAAAGAAACGATGTTGTCAAGTTAAGGGTGCGTTTTCGAGCAGTACAATCACATTCGTTTTTAGGCTCGACCTTCGACTTTGACTGTCACCTTCAAGCCAGTAGATGAGACGAAACTAATTACCCAATTAAACCAACTGAAGCTGACAAAGCTACTTGTGTCAAAAGCACTTGCCTCCATATTACAAATCCACCCGAACTACGGAGTCAACCTGATCTATGCCGATGGACGAAATGCTGAAGGACTTTCGTTTCTTCTGAAGGTGACGTCTCTACTGGGAATTGCTGTCAATTTTTTGAGCCCAGTTCCAAGCTCAAGGAACCGAAGTCATCAGAGGAGTTGCACCAACATCGACACTTCCAAGATACACGAAGAGCTAAAGATCGAAAACGACACGTCCATTATATCTGTTCGTCGGGTGGGTACGGCTACCACAGTAGCTATAACTACCTCTTCATCAAGATTTCCTGAGTACGTTTTACTCGGTTTAGTACGGCACAAAGTGAAACCATTCGTGGAAACGCCAATCTAATGCCATATGTGTTGCCGTTTTGAGCACATCAAATCTAACGCCCGGAATTCTCGAGCGTGCTCGCTTTATTTTGGATCACACCAGCGAGCTAACTGTGATGCCCAAGCGCCAGCTGTAGGCTGCTATAATTGTGGCGAGGAACACGAAGCGGCATCACATCAGTGCGCGAAATGGGAAAATAAACTGGAAATACGCCGACTACGAGAAGACAAGTTGGACTACACAACCGCTTACAGGACAGTCAACAATACTCTTGGGTCGCTAAACTCGTGGACACAAAGATTCTTTGCGTTATGACGTAGTGGGGGGAGTGACCGAAAAAGCGCCGCAAAGTTGTCTTTTCTCACAAACCCGCAGATCTGTTTATCTTCGTGACGTTTTTCAATTGAAGGGGCGAAAAATACCTGGCACTCCCTAGACGCCGAACAAGAGCAGCGCGAGAGAGCGGGGGGAGACAACCGTGGTTCATACGTGTGACGTCACAACAAAGATCACCAGCTGCGACCAACATGTTTGATGGGCTCCAAAAGGCACGGCGCAGGCCTCTGGTAATTGCATTCTGAAATCAACAACGTCAAAATTGACAGTCCTATATCGTTCTCATTTCTGCCTATAAAGCAGAAGCAAAAGGCTACAATAATGTTTATAATGCAATAAAATGCAAAGGCGCAAGCGAGCTGGACAAGAATGACGAAAATAATTCCTGGAGAAGGGTTCGGTCGCTCACCAGTTACCTAGCTGTGTTTGGAGATTTGTGTTTGTCCTTTGTCCCTCTTGTTCCCCTTCTCCGGGGATTATTTTCGTCATTCTTGTCCAGCTCGCTTGCGCCTTTGCATTTAATTGCATTATAATTATAACCTTAAATTGCAAGCTTCACCCTTGTTGGTGTTAGACTGGTGGCAGCTGATAAAACCCGTTTGCTCTACTGGCGTCTAACCCCTGGTTAGCTCAGTTGGTAGAGTGCTCCACCTGTAATGGAGAGGTCCCGGGTTCGATACCCGGACCAGGCGGATTTTTTGGTCGCTCACCAGTTACCTAGATGTGTTTGGAGATTTGTGTTTGTCCTTTGTCCCTCTTGTTCCCCTTCTCCGAGGATTATTTTCGTCATACAAGAATGTCTATGTGGTTGGCTTTCCAAGGGATTAATTCTGCTTTCATCAACAGAAACAAGAGCAATGGTTCATACAGAGAGTATAAAACACTAAAATGGGCGGACACACACTCACTTTTTAGAGCGCAGCTCTTAGGCGCCCGTTTCCGGCTTGGGCGGCGTCGGCGTAGCTGCGAGGTGCATTATGGGTAAACTTCCCCGGTAAAATTAGCGGACAGATTTGCCCGCTAAATCTAGCGGAAAAATTTCCCCGCTAAATTTAGCGGAAAAGTTTCCCCTAAATGGGAGGCCAGCAGGAGAGGAGGAGGGGCATAGCCTCCTCTCCGTACCTTCCCCTCCTCCTCCTCAAGCGCTGCACTCTAATTCGGCATTACAGGGAGTTTGAACGGCTTTAATTTTTTTACGGGTCTTTGATATATTTTTAAGGACTGTGTGTTTTGTTTTTCGTCCATTCCAGTGGTTTATTGTTTATTTGTGGACTCTATCTAACGCGCTCTGCTACGTGTACAGCACGGTGCCACTGTAAGATAAACTCTTTAGGTGAGGACACGGCGGGGCTGAATGCACGGCGCGAGGAATCAGATAGCGTTCGTTCGATGGGCATCCGAAAGTCTGCATCATTCCGCGGCCAGCGTGCCCGCGGCTAACAGTGTCGCCGGCGGCCAAACGGGGAAACTGTGCGAGAGCGAAAAAAATTATCTTGTTGCCATGACACCCCGGTACACCGTGGTCTTTCTGCACGCGCGACAACCTCGCTGGAGCTCTGCGCGTGTGGAGCATGAGCTGGCACGAGCCGTCTTGTGCACTGCTGCCTGCCTCCTGCGTCTTACACCGTGCCCACGGGTCGACGAGTCATCTGCCGGCACCGCTTGAAACCATAGTGAAAGAGAGAGTGAAAAGCGAACTTTATCGGCACGTCGCGAGGAGCGCGCTGTCCCAATACCACCTAGAACACAAGGCCTGCGCGTTTCCTCCTCTAAACGTCATCACTAGTAGATCCCCTCAGCGCCCCCTAGGTAGCCCGGATGAGCACCGTCGTCTGCTACACCGTCTGCTCCATCAACTGCTTCAGTGGTCGTGCTCAGAACGAGCTCAAATTGCCAAGTCCGGCAATCTTGATGGTGTCGCATGCACGTTGCAAATGAACTGTGGTAGCTCGTTATTAGCTCGTGCTAAGCAGTCGCGCACGCAGCTTTGGCCGCCAGTAAATGCGGCGTAATTCCTTCGAAAACCAATGGGAGCGGCGGCGAACGCCGATAAAGGACTCGGAGTCTACGTAAGCAGACGATTTGAGAGCCCCGTTTCGTCACCCCAACAGCTGAAACAATTCATTACGGTCAGTCCGCTTGCGAAGCGGAATCCACTGATCGCAACTGCAACGACAATCAAATAACAACGCACGCATAAACAAAGATAGTGCAGTCGAGTTTGGAGCGCGTCTGGGAAGCGGTAGTAAGGCGTTTAGCTGCTCGAACTACGTCGTAAGAAGTTACTGTTGATCCGTTGCAGACTGCGTTGTCCCAGTTTCTTACCTAAGTACTAGGTGATCATAAAACGTGCGCAAACAACATGTTAGGATTACCAGAGCAACCGAACCAGCCGCTGCAGCACAACAAAAACAAAAGAAGTAACAAGAAAATGATTGTGCAAACATTATCCGAACTTTGCAGGAAAGATGGAGTCCCCCCCCCCCCCTCAGACGAAAATAAAAAAAAATGGGGAACAAACAGCGAACAACGGCGAATAAAACAAAAAGTTAGCAGACGATAGAAAAATACAAATCACCCAGCAAAAAGCTCCTTCAACGAAAACGATCATTGCAACGCTTATGGAAAAAAAAGGGGAAAAAAAAAAGAAAAAGATGGAAAGCAGCAGATAAAAAAGGAGCTTCACTTGTTTTTTTGCAGTTGTTTGTTTTAGTTTAATTTGAATGCTGCAGCAACTTAATTACTCATGTTCGTTCGGTCTTCGGGAAGCAGAAGAAGGATTTTCAAACACATCGCAAAAACTTGTTTTTGCAGTGGTAAGCAGCACATGACATGTCTGCCATCTCCAAGTATGGGCTGGAGTATGCCCGAAGGCGGCCGGTTGATCAACAAACGATGACTCATAGCAGACGTTCCGGCGTAGACAAATGAAATTCGAATATAAATGTATAACGAGCTTGCACTTTTAATATATTTAATAAATACCAAAAAGCACAAATAAAGATTTCGGATTAGAAACTCAATCGAAGGGAAAATATGAGGTTATCGCAGGCGACAGTAGAAGAAAACAACAACAAAGTTGCAGACGACCCTCAAAATGTCCGGGCACAGCGTAGCAGACAGACGGGCGGCAATAAGCGTCGAAGTGAAGAAAAGATAGCAAAAACTAATCCAAACAAGGCAAAACAAAATGCGCGATGGTTCGAACGTCAAGTAAACAAAAAAAAAAACACACACAAAAAAAACATAAAAGCAGGAGGAAGAAAGAACGCGACGTCGTAGCTCCTCCTCAAAAATAAAAAGAAAGACTTTGAAAAATGAAAAGAGTTGCTGACGGAGGGTCCAATTTACGATAAGGAAAGAGGGACATTTAAGACAAACAGACAAGACAGGCTTTCGACTTTCAACAAACGTTTGTTGAAAGTCGAAAGCCTGTCTTGTCTGTTTGTCTTAAATGTCCCTCTTTCCTTATCGTAAATTAGGAACCAACACGCTCAACCATCTACAGGGTCCAAAGTTTGCCGACTTTCATCGTAGACGGCGACGAAGACGTTCGTTAGTCGCCCGGGCGCTAACAATCGGAATTTGTGTTCCGTTTATTGCGTGACCGAAATCACTTTTTTTTTTTTTTTCACTGCGACGCTCTCCCCGTTTTTTTTCTTTTCTTTTGGACGCGTAAGAAGTCTGCTTTTCTTGTAACTCCGCTTCTATTAATTTCAGTATTAGCGTCAGATTTGCATGTGCACAATCCACTTCTTCCAGGGCATACTGACATTGCATTGACGTACGTGGTTCGAAATTGCCTTTTGCTTCTTCATCCTATTCGCCTATTCGACAAAATGGTCAAGATATTCATGAGAAATGGGAACTGCAACAACGAAACAAATTGATTGATAAGAACAATAAAGTTGAAACGCAGCTCCATTCTAAAATTTCTGTACATTGCCTTTTTTCAAAAGACAATGCGAAGGTACATTTGTGTTTTGTCTCGCTTACATAAGTTGTGACAGAGTGTTTTCTTCGGGAGAGCCCCGAAATTGCCACCTGAAAGCTCTAACATCTTTCCCACGCGAAGAAAATGTCCTTCACTTATGAGGTGGCAGCTTTTTTTTCAACATTCAAAGCAGCGAATACCCGTGACAAGTTTTTTCATTGCTCACCTCGCACAGAAATAGCCACAACCAATGCGGTGCGGAGAATTCGTCTGCTAGCGGAGGCGCCGAGCTCGCCAGGGGCGCTGGGATCACTTTTCGCCCGCGCTCCGCGGGGCCCCTACTCTCGTCAAGCTTCGGGCTGTTTGCCGCTTGGGGCGGGTCGGGGATCTACTAACGAAACGTCATGCGCAGGCCTTGTGTTCTAGGTGGTATTGGCTGTCCTCACCTGAAGAGTATTATCTTACACCGTGGTGTACAGCTACGTGTAAATAAGAGAAATGTCAGGTTGTCAATATCGACGGGGATGTTTTAAGAACACGATGGCTAGCTCCAAGGTTCTATAGTAAACAATCAAACTTGTCACCGTACCATCGAATTTGTGGTTCACAGCTGATAATCTTGAGCCTGACGTCAAGGGTGGTAAGTGTAAAAGAACGTCACTGCACGCGCGTGCACTCTACGAGCCCTGGCACGAGCCTCTCACTTTGGCCCGGCATGGCCACTCGTGAGTGAATGGAACGCGACCCGTATTAATTTCAGAACCTCTAAAACCATTATTACGAAAATTGCACGCTACTCTGTTCCTCGTCGTCTCAGTTGGAACACCTCCAAGCAGGTGCGTCGAAACAAAGGGGTGGGGAGTGGGAAATTTATCCCCCCCCCCCCCAAGTTTCGTGAAAAGAGGGGGCAAGGGACATAAAGAGATAACGGGGGGGGGGGGGGGGGGGGCGATCGCCTCAGCCGATATTTCAGAAAGGTACAACAAAATATTCGGGGGAAGGGATGTACCCCTGTAATATAACCCCCTCCCCTCCCCTGTCTCTCTTTCTCTCCCGAACATTTTCTAGGGCACATCCTTACCCCGAATTTTGTGTTAATCGTGTGCGTTAATCGTACCCCTTTTTATTTTCCATTTTTTTACCCGGGTTTTTTTTTTTCGGCAGCCCCCGTCGCCCCCTCATCTGTCATACACTACCGACGTCACTACCCAAACCGTCTCTCGGTGACCCCGCTGGCGTTGTTGACATTGGCGTAAGATGAAATCTAAAACTGCGTTCACCGCGCATGGCTCCACAATATCACAGAGTTCAATCTTCGCCTCGATTCCGAAGCGAAGATTTTGGCCTCAAATAACACCGTCCCAAAGTTGTGAAACGTCACTTTGTCGTCACCGATAACTTCCACGAACAACGATCTTGCGACGACAAAGTTTAGAATATTCACAGTCCGCCTAAAGACAATCTAGACAGCATTGACTCAAACGCGGAGTAGGGATGTAGGGACACGCGGACGCGACGTCATCAGTGCAGGCGTTCAATCGGCTGGCCCACGGTGTTGCTCGTGCGCGCTCTGATGAAGCTGGCTGGGACTTTGTTTCTCAATCTCGCTGGAATTTGAGCACCGAGAGAGTTTGGATGATTGACATCTCGTCCCGCGTGACGCCATCGTCGCGAGAGTCCAATCAGCATGCCCTGCGAACTTCGGCCCCAATTTTGTGTTTGACGAGTTTAGCGACCCTGGGCAAGTCCTGACTAGCGAGCTTGCCTCCGCTGAGTATGTGAAACCATCAAAATGCACGCTCAAACAAAAGTTACGCTGGCAACAAGGACAAGGGCACAGCAACTTCCAAAAAAAAAAACTTGAGCCCCCCCCCCCCCTTCTTCCCCCCAAGCTGTTACACGCAAGAAAGAATGGTGAGGAAGACCTTACAGAGACACGCCGGCAGGAGCGTCCGCAAATGAACAACAGTCTGCGTCTGCAACATGCAACATGCACAACTTGTTTCCCACAAGTGTCATATGGTGTCTGGTCAACCCTCATCTTGACTGCGGAGAGGTATCTACGAAAGTTCCTCGTCCAGTGCACATCTCCAGCGGCCCGTTTTGCTCTGCAAGCATTGGAATATATGCTTCCGTTCTTAATTAAGCTCGTAAGTTTAAAAAAAAACGAACAAAATAACAACAACTACAGCGCACAAAATATGTGCAACGCATTCATGGAAGAACTAGTCAACGATCCAACGCTAGGCCAGTGGAATGCAAGAGGTCTGTAAACTCACATGTCAGACTTTCGACAATTCACCTATCAGGATTATTTTCCCGTCATCGGCATATGTGAGCTACGCATCTCTGGAACATCCAGGCTTTCAGGTTACGAAATATTTACCTATCTGCGGTCAGATGGACGTAGTCGAGTTATGCTCGCCCTTTGCAAGAACTTGACATATGTCAATGTTCAAATTCTCCTTAAACAAATAATGAATACGTATGCGGAACAGTTAAAATGTTAACCGTTTCTTTTCAATAATAACAGCGTACATATCAGCACGTGCAAAGTTGGATTATGCTCACTTTGAACCGGTAATTAAAAGCTACACTCCTCCCGTCCACATGACAGGCGACTTCAATGCTCATCATACAATCGGGGGGGGGGCCCTTTAACTCACAGTGGCGTTTGAGAGCGTTTGAGTGCGTTCGACTGAGTTGCGGCTGCGAGAAACCAGGACATCCCTGCTGTTTATGTCGCGTGCCAAGCCACTCCTTGAATTTGATTCCACGCTTCATACCAAGCACAAATCTGACGGTGACTCGCTTTCCTTTCTCGACGCAACGCAGTCGAACGCACTCAAATGCAAATTTGTGTATCGTCCTAAATATCGAGCTTTTTGCGAACTAGTATCTTAGAAGAACCGTGTTCTGATCTGTGTTGACTTAACTGGTAGTTGCTAACTAGCCTAATTCATATCTTTGGCATCCTCCGAAATGTAGCCGCAACATAGAAAAATTGGGGCTCCAATCCACGCTATAGCGTGGATCGGAGCCCCAAAATTCGAGCCCCCAAAAAAATTAGAGCTCCAGCCACAGCTTTGCTAACCAACCATCTTCATATATGAAGGTGGTTGGTTAGCGAAGCTGTGGTATCACCTGCAACGATTGCCTACTGCACTATACGAAATGCCGCCGCCGGTCGCAGCACGCCGCCGCTGGTTGTACTGCCGTTTCTTTTCCTTTTGCCGCTCAGTATTCACGCTGCTCCTCGGGAGTCCTAACTAGGCGTGGCCTATTCATCGCGGTGCTGCAGCAACAATGAAATCAGTTGCTAACTCCGTTTCATCTTACGTTTAAGCGCAGCGGATTTTACAAGCCATCCGAGCCAATCGGAGGCCGTGTGAGTGTCACGTGACCTTAGAGAGGGGGCACAGCAACGCGCGGAAAGCGTCTCACAGGCCACGTCCACAGAACGGGATTGGCTAAGATAGCTCGTAGCATCCGCTGCGTCCGGACGTCAGATGAAACGGGGTGAAAATTGGTTTGCTCTGTATGTTTATACAGCCTTGATGGAGATGCGCCTCAACGGGTAATCGGTCTCTTAGCTGTAGATGAGAAATTTAGCCAGTGCAGTACAGTACAACCGCTAACCTGGGGTTTTAACGTGCATCACGCAGTAGTAATCACACGAACGCGTGCCGGTACGAAACTCATCCAGATCGAAACGGGCGGGGCCGGGCGGCGGGGATCGAACCCAGAAGGTTCCCAGCGCAAGCTTTCGCTCCACGCTCCGAGCTGAGACGCGTTAGCCCACTCGGCCACTTCCTCCCCAGGTGAAACGGGGTATAGGCAGGTTCTTCTTTTATATATGAAAGGCTAGTGACGTCACTCCCCACGTCGCCCTCTCGCGGACGCACGAGGAACCAGAGAAGCGGGGACGGAGGTGGTGGCAGAGATTATCGGCCTTTGTGCTGCTTTTGCCACATGGTTCTGGTTGGCGCGAACGTGCATCATGCAGTTAAAAAAAAATGCGAGCGCGTTAATATAGGAATTGTTTTGACCCTCTCCGCGACGTTTAAAAATCAACATCCTAATTTTCTTAACTCATGTCAACATCTCCGTCACCTGTGATATGCTCCTGCCCTAACAACCTTCGTATTTGTAGCCAAATAAATTAATTTCAGCACACCGACCAGCGTCAGCGAGCAGGGTCAGAAATCCAGGAGACCCTATCCCCGTCTCTTCCGTCATTCGCAACTCCAACGCCTTTTTTTTCCTTCGAGTTTTGAGGGGATGAGAGCTTTCGTATCATCCTCTTTTACGATAAAATATAACCCGAAATTTAATGTGTTTTTTTTTCATCACCACGTGTGCTCGAGACATGTCTGCATACTCAGCCGTGTCTTACAATGTTCTCGCGTTATGTAGGTCGTTCTTCGGCGTCCTTATGGGCCGCAATCTCGTCGACTGTGGAATGATGGTTGTGTCTCGCCATGCCACTAAAGCAAAGAAGGGTGCGCCCAGTTGTAAATGTTGCTTACAGAAAACCGGCCTTGTCCTCTCTTTCGTGGTTTAGAAGGAAGCTTGGTCGATGGTTGAATGGATGGGTCTCGGCCAGCCAACGGAAGCAGCTGCATCTGACGCGAAAGAAGACCGGTCGTGCAGTGGTGCGTTCGATTTGTGCTCGAGACTGCCAGTCACGAGACAAGAGACCCGAGCTATGTCTAGAATACAAGGCCTGCGAATGACGTCATCTTTAGTGGATCCTCGATCCACCCCCAAGCGGCGAACACGCTGAAACTCGACAGGAGACGCCGTAAAGCCGCAGACACGTCCATCCTGACGAAGCCGCGTGCTGGCGTCGCGCTGGTGGCGATGCTGACGCAATTAAGGTAGGCGACGCTGCGCGGATCAATTAGTGATTCATGAGTCCTAGAGCCCGCATGTTTAGGCAGCAGAAACGTAAGTTTTAAACTCCTAAAGAAGTCGTAATACGCTTTGTAATGGACATTTTAAAGCACCATCAACGTGCATCGTAGAGTGCCGTTAGAACCATTTTAGGCCTCTGTAGCAAAAAGGAGCTCAGGACAAAGCCGTTCAACGGTACCGAAAGTTTAATTCGTCCATAAAATCAAAGATCTGGTGCAAGCTTGCACCAATGTGGAGCGTTCCCGCGCTCTGTATTGTCAAACTAGAAACATTCAGAAAAGTCACGAAATCAATAGCAAACAAGAACCTCCAGATTGTTGGGTTCAAAGCTGTGTCCTTTTTCGCTGCGGACCAGCTTGTATGCTGAGAACGAAAGTTCGACGTCGACAGATGTCACCGGAGCGAACTTGCAGTTGGAACTGTCTGAAGTTTTTGCGCAGTCTGGAATTTTAGAATGCTCACCGGTCAAGACCTATGAGACCACAAAAACGCTACTGTTTTTGTTCATGACGGACTGTAGTTTGGAACGAACTTTTATTGCGTTAGCAGAAGTGCCTTGGTACATGCGCTGAAAAGTGGGTTGTGTGTATGTTTACACAGTCGGAACTTAGTCTGCCCCTACGGGCGACTTGTCTCTGAGCTGTAGATGAGCAATTTAGCCAGTGCAGCGCGGGCTGTGCTGGCTGCAGAACCCAGGAATCTTGGGTTCGATCCCCACCCCTGCCCGTTTCGATCTCGATGAGCATCGTACCGGCGTGCGGTCATGTATAGCTGCCAGATGTTCGGTGGCGCCGCGTGTGGCTACCTTGCGTGACGCACACGCGTGCGGCAACAAGCCGATCGCGCTTGTAGCATGGCTGGTGGAAGCTGAACATTAGCAGCGAGCCACATCGCGCCCACGCGCCGAGCGAGCAAAGATAGCGGTGACGGATTTCAGCGCACTAAGGAAGCACTGCCGAAGTTTGGGGAGCGCCGAGCGAAAGGCGTACTATACATCGGTGCACGCCACGCCCCCTCGCCCCTAGGCTCACTTCCAGGCGTCGCAGCCAGCCGAATGCAGCCAGAGTCCCAATAAACGGCTCTGAATGCAGCTAACGGCGTTCCCGGTTGGGCCGATAGATTGCGCCGCGTCGCTGGCTTCTCTCACGTACGTCCATCCAACCGACTCACACCAGACTGCTATGCTTGTATTCGCCGCTGTGCTTTTGAGCGCTGGCGTCGTGTATATGATATTTGCTACCGAAACCGAAGCACTCTGGGCTCTTCCGACCAATCATCAACTTTCAGTGTGAGGGCCATTTTTGTCTTTTCTCTTTGTTTGCGCTCGTCACTCCAAGCTTCCAAACCGTTCCGAGCGTGTTGAAATCGGAAGTGTAGATTTTACGGAGTACGGAGCTGCGCGTCTGCGCACAGAAAATGATTAGAGGGATTAGAGACGTCTCTATAGTTTGACAGAGATTCTGCCGAGTCTGTTGCGTGCCTCATGACGGCGTATTACGGAGTCTATTGCGCGGCGAAGTGGTGTAACAGTTCTTAAAAACAAAAACTCGGAGTGCTCATTCTTCCGGTTCCAACAGGCGACAGGTGAGCCTCTATATCAAACTGTTTTGTCAGCGTTCGAAACTAGAAACATTGAAATATATGATCTTTCTCAATCTTTCTATTACAGCATCGAAATGGATTGCGTGTGCAAATCGCCAGGACTTCGGAAGCCTGCCGATGAGCAAGCTGCGCCAGCGTCATTTGTGCAGGGGAGCACTTCGGTGACTTCGGCGCTACGGCGTTTGCAAGCTGTGGGATGATTCGTTTGCGGAAAAACGAGTGCCCCACCGTTCTTGTTACGAATACGTTGCTGCAAGGACTCGTTCCTCCACGTGAGTTGCTGTCAGAGCAATCTTCAGTTAATTTGACAGCTTCGTGTTTATATCTTAGGATAGAGTACCTAAATGCACCCACAGTCAGATATAGAGTCTCTCCAAAACATTGGTTTCTTTATTCTTCTTTGCGTTGTCAATTAGCAAGTTTGTTTATGGTTTATTTATTTATTATTCTTATGCAGCTCGTCTGCAACCCTGCCTTAATTAACTTAAATTGCAAGCCTTTTGCGTTATTTCGGAGTTGATTTATTTGTTTGGGTGTCAGCATTTTTGTTTGTAGTTGTTTATAAAGCCATTTAGATAATTCGATGATAAGTGCGGTTCTGTTAGTTCGTACATTAAAGTAATTACTTTCGTTTTACATATTTGGCAACGTTTACTGCGTTTACTGTCTACTACAGTTCTTGGTTCCCCTTGGAGGGCGGTGAACTGCCAACGGAGTTTGTAGATACGTGTTTGAAATACTGCAACTCATTTGAATGGTGTTCAATAAAAAAACATTTAAATGAACGTGCTGTTTCTGTTTTATTGCCTTGGTAATATCACGCGAAGCGCACCGACGCTCGTCTGCTGGACCGGTGCCGTGCTGGCGGCTCGCAGCGGCCGGCACGGCACTGGTCCAGCAAACAAAAAACGTGCACGGCGCAAAAAAAAAAAAAAAAAAACAGGGTTGGGGGGGGGGGAAGGAGGCGAAGAGGGTGCACGGCTCACGTCAACGACAGTGGTGGCGCCATCTATATTTTCATCTCACACCGTACGTATGTTCGCCTTTCTGCCACTAGCGCCTTGTTGCGCTAGTTTCTCCTTACCACTAAGGTACCTCTATTTTACTTACCACGGTGGAGGCTGCAGCAGCTGCAGCTGCACTCGGCTGGCGCAGCCTGTAGAGCGAGCCACACACTTTTCTGTTCGCATTTCATTTTTCCCTCGATAGTACATCCGCCTGACAAGTCAATTCAGAACTATGTTCGATGTCCAGTCAACTTGCTTAGCTTGTTTGCCAATGAATATAACGACTGGTTGATTCACTTTCTATAACGGTGCGGATGTTTTTTTGTTTTTTTTTTAATATGTTTATACTTTGATGCCAACTTCTCTTTTATGATTTTACAGATTGGCAAACCCCAGGTTCGCTCCTGATTAGCGCTCTTTGCAACGATATTTTCGAGTTTTCCAGTAAAGTGGTGTAAAACCTTCGATGCGTGGAGGTTGCGAAATCATTAGGCATGAACAAGCAATTCATTACGTTCAACCGTTTTACAAGTCATGTCCGACGTAAATACGCCTGACGCGAAGGACAGCACGTACAGTTTAAGAAATGTTTACACCCACCGGTAACGACCTTGAAGCGGAATCCCGACCGCTAGAGAAATATACTTGGAAATTTAAGAGACATTCGCAGAACAGCAACACCGAAGACACGACCGGCGAAGTTTAAAAACATGGCTTCGGTTAGGGCAATGAACTTCTAAAGCTAACCGTCACTGCTCGAATTTTTTCTTTCCCTATTGGTTTACCATTATAGCCGGGCTTATTATGTTTCCGAAAAATAATAACATTAACGTACTGAATTTATTTTATTCCGATTCTTTTACCTTGTTTTTGTTTTTTCTTGGTTTTAAACTTCAGTTGTCGCCATCCGGCTTGAGGGGCGCTGTGTAGGCGCGATTACCGAAAGCGTCTTTGAGTGGGACCACTGGATATGATTTCACTGTGGTTCGAACGGTCCTCCGACTTTCCGGTACCAGCGGCCAGCGCATCTCGAAACGTGAGTTTGGAGAGAGAGAAAGCACGCCCAGACACGTTGAAGGAGTGAAAGAGAAATTTACAATAACAACCGTCAAAGCTATTCATACCTTCACAACAACTTCACCTTTATTTAACGTTATAAATTGTATGATAACTTCTGCCCACTCCCGCTGGGAGCACGGCAATCGGAAGCAGTTAGCCAGACCCGACGTAAAGTCATGCAGACACTAAATAGCTTCACGCAAGCGGGCGTTTCTTTGTTGAGGAGCGCTTGACTGGTGGCTTACGTTCGAATTAGCGCTGACGTCAGGACTCGTTCATGTGGAGCAGATAGGGGGCAGCCCATCAACGCGAACTCCCGTTATCATCTGCGCCAGTTTCACCGTGATGTGATTGAAAGGGGGAGAGGATTCTCGGATTCTCGAAACGGCAGATGACAACGGCAGTTCGCCTTGATGGGCTCCCCTCTATCTGCTCCA
The DNA here is from genome assembly GCA_037355805.1 of Ixodes ricinus. Lineage (NCBI taxonomy): Eukaryota > Metazoa > Arthropoda > Arachnida > Ixodida > Ixodidae > Ixodes > Ixodes ricinus. The sequence goes on from JAZHYW010002647.1 coordinate 41,737, forward strand.
CATGGTTGAGTCCTGACGTCAGCGCTTCGTTCGAACGTAAGCCAACAGTCAAGCGCTCCTCAACAAAGAAACGTCCGCTCGCGTGGAGCTATTTAGGATCTGCATGACTGTACGTCATAAAGGTACACGGCCGGACAGAAGTAGCCGAGGAGCTTCATTCCCTGACTGATTGAACGTTTCATCGACATTTCACGCAGGGGTATCAAGGTGGGCTTTGTTCATTCTTTTTTAGAGCGCAGCTCTTAAAGGGACCATGAAATGACCTTATTACTTTTGTCAAATAACTTTTACATTAAACCGTCAACGTTCACTGATTGCCGAACAGGCATCCGTTTTCATCTTGGTTCAATAACTTCTACACAAAAAAATAATGAAATATCGACTTTTTCTTTCTCTCCAACTGACCGCAAAACAAGTTGCGGCGTAATTTTGACGGTCGTGACGTACGCTGGGACAGGAACCGGAAGTTCTCTCGGCTGTAGAATGGGAGCGTCAGCGGCGGCGAGTTGGGGGTGCGCCGGTAGGTTTTACTGCGCTGATGGCGCTGATGTCACCGACGTATTTTCTGAATCGGCGCCCCTCATCGCCGCGATTGCCATGGACACATCGCAGCTGAGCGAAATTCAATGAGATATTTTTCGCTGCAGTGACAGCATGGGACTAGTCCCATACGCCGGTATGCTTGTTGGGAAGCGCGGCGAGTCTTCCGGTGAAGACTCCAGAAGTCAACCCAACTGTCATTGTTGGTAAAAGGCGGCCCGTGTCAGTCGTTTGCAAAGCGGCGTAGATAAAAACAAATTGCCGCGGCGTTTTTTCGCTGCCTCGGAGATGCAAGAGCGAGCCGACGTTAAAAAAGATACGTTTGAACTACGACAGTGTCAGCAAGAGCCACGTAAATACCTGTTCACACTCGGAGCGTTCGCGCGCGTTTGATGGAAGTGCTGTATTTACGCTGTTGGTAAGCGCTTCGGGACCGATATTTTACGATTGCAACTCGATACTGACTTGACACTCGGCAAAGGAAGGTTGGACCGGCATTGCAAGTAGCTCCCACGAACTGTTATAGCTCGACAGTGACGTGCAGTCGTGTCAGAATAAAAATGGCATACTAATAACAAAGTGTACATACCGTGTTACGAAGGTAATCCATACGGCGTTTATTCGAGCTCTATATCACACAAAACAAGGAGTTAGAATCGACGGAAGTCCCTTTTCGACGACAGTGTTCGTCAACACTGCCTCGGAAAACAAGGAAATGACAAAGGGAAGAGATTGACCTCACCTCTTAATCTAAAATTGAGGTCAGCGATCAAACAATAATACGGGAAGGGTCCACAAGGGTCGCGCGGGCATATTCCATTCAGCACGCCAGCCGGTCGTGGGCACTGTCTTGGTCAAGTACCGTCGAAGCAACGCTGCGGAATGGCTGCTAGGCCTATATCTGCCAAACTCGGTTGCCGTTTCAGCTTGTCTCGGGTGTTTGCGGATCCAGCGTTCTTGTTCCTCGTGGTCTGTTTCAAGTACTTTTTTCTTGCTGCTTGAGTCGGGACGCGCGAGAAGAACACGTAAAAAAATAAACGTTCGTTGGTCGTCGTGACCACGGTGACCAAGCGACGCTGTCGGCCATGCTGATCTGATCGTAAAAAGGACAGCTCCGGAGCTGGAGCTGGCTCTCAGCTTCGTTTACCACACGATAGATGGCGCTTGGCTCAGCATTATCAAATTTGGCAATTTTCGCCACACATCTCTAATTATGCTACAAAATGTGGATCTGAATATTATTTAACAAAACTTTTAGGAAACATTTGCCGGCTATTTATTGTTTATGATCGCGGTGCTGGTGAGGTAGGCGCTTACCCAATAGGCGACGTGGATTCGGCTGACGTGCTGCAGTTCCGCGGATGCATAGCAGTGAAAAGGCGGAGAGCTTTCGAAGGAAAGAAGGCGCAAAAGAGTCCAGTTTTCTTTTAAAAGTTCTATAGCAAAGAATTTTTTGGCTCCCTATTTTTGTGTTTTTGTGTTTCTTTTCACACCTTTTACGACGCCCGGTGGATGAAATTCGATTTCAGAATCATTTCATGGTCCCTTTAAGGCGCCCGTTTTCGGGTTGAGCGGCGTCGCCGTCGCTGTCGGCGTAACTGTGCGTTGCATTATGGGACGTTTCCCATGATGACGTCACACGTGACGTCACCCTCGTGACGTCACACGGGCATACCCTCTCCTCCTCCTCCTCATAGAGCGGAGCTCTATGAGGAGGAGGAGGGAGGGTACGCTCTATGAGGACTCCTCATAGAGCGGAGCTCTATGAGGGTCCTCATAGAGCTCCGCTCTAATTCGGCATTAAACTCTAAAAAAGCCCATGCGTCTGCTTTCCGCACAGCACTCGGAGAGCTAATCACCGCACCTACGGAGGCAGCTCAACGAATGACAGTGCCGAAACATATGTTTAGAACTTTAGACCAAAAACGCAGTCTGAGTTGTGACATTAAGCAATGCAAGCGTGACGTTTTGCATTGCTTAATGTCACAACTCAGACTGCGTTTTTTTATCTAAACATATGTTTCGGCATTGTCATTCGCTGAGCTGCCTCCGTAAGTCGCGGTGATTGGCTCTCCGAGTGTTGTGCGTGAAAGTAGACGCACAAACGTTTTTTAGATTGTACAGAGAATTGTAAACGTTCTTCCTATTTTATGAACCGGAAATTCTCTGGGACGTCATAAAGCCCCTTTATACGGAAAAGTAGCGCCATCCTTTAAAGAATGCCGTCTGCTATCTTGGCCCAATCCAGGCGGCACTACAGCCGATGCGCGAGTGTAAAAAAGCAAAACATTAAGATAAAAGGTGTGCGCGTCAGAGGAGGAGGAAGAAGGAATGCCCATGTTGTCGGAGTGCAGTGCATGCTATGAGCTCATGCCGGCAATCAAATAACGCCGACTATGCAACGCCACGGCTTCCATCGTGTTTCTTTGAGCCCATCCTTCGAGGCTCGTAGACCGTGACAGTGCGCTTTTAGCCTGTGTGTATGTATTTGCGCGTGTCTTTCAGCCTTTGACTGCGCTCTGACTCAAGTATAGTCTGCTATCTTGGCCCGATCCAGGCGGCACTACAGTCGATGCGCGAGTGTAAAAAAGCAAAATATAAAGAAAGAGGTGTGCGCGTGAGAAGATGGCGCTACCTTTCTTATTCAGGGGCGTTTGGACGTCATAGACAGGAGCACCGCCTGGTGGTGTTTGCCATGAAAACTGTCTATACCATTTCGCCATCGGTAGAGCAGTACCGAAACAAAAGTCTTGTGATCATTGCCAAATCAACACGCTCATGTGAATCTTTTTTTTTTTTTTTTTTTAGGGGGGGGGTTTGTTTGGAGAATTTACTGGGCATCAAAGCAATTTGCAGCCACAGATGAAACCACGTTGACCCCAGGTTAGCTGGGCCAAAAAGAGCTTTGGATCTTGATTAAAATTGGATTGGATTGGATTCTGCCCGCTAAACCATTTTTAACAGGCGATCACCGTTTAAAACTAAACCTAGCAATAAATAGAAAAAACAAAAAAAGCTTTAAACTTTTTTTTTCTTCCCTCCCTTCCCTCCCTACCGAGGTATTCTTCCGACCTTTCCTACAGTTTTGCCCTACCACTTCGTGGTCTCCACCACCACCTTGGGTTCACCGTCGACCTGGTTGGTCCTTCGGCGAAGTCGCTACTCCGTTGCATACTGGCTGTTGCCGCGGCGGTCTTGTCCCTTGCACAGTGCTTAAAGTCTCCCGTAAGTTGAGGGGGGTCCCTAGGGGGGGGGGGGGGAGGAGGTTCTGACAAGATATACAAGAAAATAAACTGTACTGCTGACTCTACCCTCGCTGTACCTGCAACCCTCAAATTGCTGATTTCCAAATGTCACATCCCTGAAAACAAGCTGTTTTATTGCAAGATATGATTTTGATTTCACTAACGCTGGCCGGCTGTGGTGGAGGGTCTCAGACCATCCTTTATAATCAGTGGGGGGTCCGAGACCCCTGAGAGCCCCCAGACTTTTAAGCCCTGCCCTTGCAGTCCCAACGCAACAGCATAGTCTTGAACCTCGAGAGGCATTGGCGGTTGAAATGCCTGGCATTCCGTCACAATGTGAACGTCCGTTTCCTCCCTCTGACCGCACAATACGCATGTTCTGTCCAGTCCCACCGTGAACTTTGCCTGAAGTTGGTAGAGTCCTTAGGACCTCACTTCGCGCCTCGCACAAAAGCCCGCTGCCCCTCGAGTTATATAAAATGCGAAATCTTTGTGGGCGATGGTCTTCTTTTCCGCACTGTACGGCAGTGTTCCCGCCGCGTTGACCCATCTGGCCGTTCCAACGTTCGCCACGCTGTTACGCCCACGGGAGGAATAGGACCCGAAGACGGTTCAAAAATGCACTCAGGCTCGCCAGAAGGACATGACCACCCTAACCCCGGGGTGTGCGAGGGCAACGGAGCCGCCGCGTACGCCTATCCCGGGGGTCCTCTGAACAGCAGCAGACGGAGCGGTCAAGAACGAAGCTTGGCGACAATCTCCAGCTACTATCAGGGACAGCCTTCCCCCAAGCCCAAAAAATTTGTTTGCTCTGTACGTTTATACAGCCATGATGGAGATGCGCCTCAACGGGTAATCGGTCTCTTAGCTGTAGATGAGAAATTTAGCCAGTGCTGTACAACCGCTAACCTGGGGTCTTTAACGTGCATCACGCAGTAGTGATTCAGTGATCGCACGAACGTCGTGCACGGTACAGAGACTCATCCGGACGAAACTGGGCTGGGACTGCAAGGATACTCGCACGCAACGCCACTGGCCAAGAAACTCATTTGTTAAGGTGCAATCTCCGATGGCAGGAATGATCATTTTCAGTTCAAGCCTCTTTTGCAAAATTTGATGACGTATCGATCGCAGCACCCATATGACGACTATTTGAATGCGAGTTCATAGATTGGACCCGAGCATTGCGTAGGCGCTACGATCCGGGCTCGTGATAGTTACTAGCTCGAGAAGTATTCAGGTAGTGGCCCGTGTCCAATCTTCAACGACGACAGCTAGCTCCGATGCCATGAACGATGTGCACGGGACTCAGACGACGTCGTCCTGTGCTCTGCCAACGGGCGGCGCGGTGGCTGGATTATCGACATCGGCGGCAGGTAATCCATTCCAGGTCGCGTGGCCGCTTCGTTCTGGCTGCGAGTTGAGACGGCGTTAGCCCAATCGCTGCTCGTTTACCTCGAATTGCCGACTTCCATCACACGCGGCCCGCAGAAAAATTGGGGTGCGTTTTTCATGAGGGATACAGTCAACGACGGAGGAGATGCGCGCTGCAGCGGGTCATCGCGCACTATTAGCTACTAGACGAGAACTTGTCATGCATGCGGCCCGCCTCTAACCTCGCAGGGTCCCTGCAACGTGGCATCCCGCAGTCAGTGATCACACGAACGCGTGCCGGTACGAAACTCACTCCGCAGAGCGGAGAACAGGGCAGTTACTCTAGGGGCGGTCTTCCCCAAGCCCCTCCTGGTGGCTCCTTTTATACCCTTTTTCCCGGGTGACTGGTGAGTCATCCTCCTCCTCGCACCGGGAAGGGGAGAGGGGGAAGCTCGAGGGTTGGTCACTACCCCCTCTGTCGGCCCGTCAGCGCAACACAATTTATTTTCGTTTTCGGCAGTTGTTACAACGCAATCACGCACTTGCTTCGCCATGCCCGGCGCCGCTTTCTCGTACAGGAGGACACGAAGTACAGTGGAAACGCTCTGTGAGCTGGCGCATCCTTTTCACTCATCGCGTGTAGGTATTTTTGAGGATTATATATTTAAAAACCTTGCGGGCCCATCGACGCTCCGGCAACGTGCATAACCGTCGCTCATAAATGAGCTTGCTGGTGGCCTCACGCGCTTCAAAACAGGACCACCCAAAGTCTCCCGGCACATCCTCGCCTGTGGTGTTTCTGTGTGTCCCAAGCGCGGGGCGGCGGCCCATCTCCCGCTGCTGCACCTCTAGGTGTTCCCGCGTACGTGCCGACATGCACAGCACAGAATTTGCGAAAGTCAGACCGGGAACGCGACCATTCTCCACGGTGCTCGCACAGTCTCATGTCGGTTGAAACTCCAGAGCGCTCTGCATCCCAGGTAGCCCTTGCTAGAATTCGCTGTGGCTCGTAGTCCGGTCTGATGTCGCTCCAGATATTGCTGTTCCGGTTTCGGTGCCACTACCAAATATTTATATTCACTCTTCTAGTCGAAGTTTTGACCCTGGGTGGTTACCATCTGCACCGCCGTGGTTGAAGTGCTCCTCCGGCTTCGGTGCCTCCTCAAGATCCAAATCCATCCGGAGAACCCCGGATTTACATGGGGTTGATTTCGGTCATTTCCTTTCAGCGACCAATGTTGCCAAGTGTCATAGCAAAACAAAACACACTTCATTCGAATTAAAAACTATCCACGAAAAAAGCATTTTTAGGCAGTGAAAGCTCATTTAGGCACATACTCAAGAATCGGCATTTATAGGCACTATAAAAACTGTAATAAATCAGGCATCAACCCCTAATTCATGCTCCCATATCAAAAAGGCGCATACGGAGGCAAAGAGGTAAGTAGTGATTTTGCCTGAGTTCCGGGCCTTAAGCAGGGGCTAATTAGAGAGAGGGGGCGATCCCCCCCCCCCTCCCTTTCTTCATAAACCCTCCAAGTTCAACTTTTTTTTTTCTTTTAATGAAAAAATGGATCTACACTAGCCGAATGCCTCTACCACCTCCCTCCCAAAGCCTGAGCCATAAATCATAAATCCGCCCCTGGCTCTAAGATGACGTTAGGGGGGGGATGAAAGGGGAGGGGGACGCGCAATCTTTGTGCTCTATACTGCGTCTCATCCTGCGATGGGCTAAAGCCCAATGCTACAGGCCACCGGGTCCAATCACGAGCCTGTTAGAAATCACGTGGAATATTTGCTCCGTCGTACGCGTCGTACGTGTCAGTGCGCCAAGACGCGTCATGCGGAGGCGCGTTTTTCGTCTGATTATCGAGCCGTCGCGGCGGCTCGGTCTGCTTGCTACTACTGAGGGCAACTGAAGGGATTAAATACGGTCTGGAAGCGATGTGGCGAAGAGAACCCGTAATCAGAAGGGAGATACGGGTCCGTATCTCCCTTCTGATTTCTTGGGAGATACGGGTCCGGGCACGTACACAAATATTGGATTGGATTGGATTCTTATGGCTAAGGCGAAACGACTGTATGTCAGTGTTGCCCACGTGCCCTCCAACTTCTGGAAACAGTTGACATGAATGTTTATGAAACTAAATACCATGTACATTTACTTCACCAATATAAAATAGCGCTCTATCCCAACAGAGAACCATATGCGAAAGATTAGTGCTCTTCATACTCTGCGTATCGGAATTTTTCTTGCGCACTCTTTTGCAATGCGGATGCAAGCTTTTCTGAGGTAGTGCTCCACCCGCCAGCCTTCGGGCCCTAGTCCATCGTAGGGTGAGACGGAGTATAGTTTATATTGGCTATGCTCATGCTAAATGTTTTGCTTTTTTTTTTTTTACAGTACAAGCGGGGGAAACAATATTCCTCCTGCAAGGATTTTTTTACTGGTTTTTAATTTGCACCGAACCTGAGCGCACTGAACGTAGCAACTTAGTGAAACTTTTCTTTTCTCGAAATTCACTTTATTTTAAAAGTTAAAGGCAAATTAAAATTACAAAAACGAACAAAAAATAATCTTCCTTCATGACGTCCTTGGTTGCTTGAGTGGCCGTGAACTAGAGGAGGGGTAGTGAGCTCAGCGAGCGGTCACGGCTGCCGCACTCCGTGTCGACGGCTCAAGAGGGCGCCACTAAAGCATGTTCTGGATAGGCTGTATGCAGCGGGCAGCCAGAGCGGCTCTCATTGCATTTGCTGCTCAATTAAACACTAATTCGGCATGACACTTCATTGGCCACAAACGACAGCAAACACGGGTAAAGATCAGTTCAGAATGGCACCACTTCGCGCTCGCCATACCGCGAAACGGCCAAACCGCAAGACAAAGCTGCTCGCCGAAGGCCTTCGGAACGCTCGGAGCCGGTCGGATCCTCCTGTCCATACGACCGCAGCGCCGCCGCGTACATCCGGGACCTTTCCGTGTCGGCGCCTGATCCCACTACTCCTTTCTAGTATGCGCCGCCTTTTCCACCGCTTGGTGGCGGGTATGTCGACGGGTCATTTCTTGTTTCCGTACTTTATAAACTGCATTCGTTTCTTTTCTGATCTAAAATACTGAACAAAAACAACTTTTATAAATAATTGAAACGGTTCGCGCTACTTATATTTTGCATTTCGACTAAAAAGAAGCTTTTAGCGGCTCTGACCAGTAGTAAGCCCAGGACTAAAGACGTCACATTTTGCGCGCTTTCGGTACCACGGGTCGCCCTCGTCGGTGGAAGAGGTTTCCGCGTCGTCCGTTTAAAATATGACGCACTGATATTTAGTTACTCTCTCCGTGCCCGCTGGCTTGCCCGAACCCCAAGAGACGTGGAAACAGCAAAAAAGGTAGACGCTTAAATATGATTGCAGGGCCCCTTTAGGGGGATTCAACCGGTCGTCACTCAATGGGCAAATTTCGCTACACAAACCTGAGTTTCAGGAATGCACCAGAGTATTCATTCTTTTGGAGGTTACTTATGATAACGTAATGAAGGTTGTACGGCCCTTGAATTTTTCCTTTAGAGCGCTGGAGATTTTTAATAAAATCCAGAAATATGACCGTTTTGACTGTTTTTAGAGCGTTTTGAGGCATTTTTGAAAATACAATTATTTAGAAGACAAACGTGACAAAACGCTTGGCCGTACGTACTAGGGGTGCCCCTAATCTTAATTTTAAGACCATGACGAGAAAGCAAAATATTGTTGTATTTGCGTATTTGTGTAAATAAAATCACACTGTTAATTTTATTTCCAACTTGTTAAACGAGATGGCGACACTAGTACTGAATGCCTCAAACCGGAGATTTTCTTGCTGTTGCTGTTTTTCGCTCGAGCTCGAATTCGACCGCGATGTCTCGTTGCTCGTGGATCGGTAGCACGTGTAGCGACCGCTCCCGCTGTAAAGCTCGCAGATCGTGGATTCAATCCACCGCCTCTGTTCATTTCAATCTGGATGAGCATCGTACCGGCGTGCTGTCATGTATCACTATTGCGTGATGCACGTTGAAGACGTCAGACAAGCAGCGGTATACTGCACTGTCTTTCATCTTCAACGAAGACACCAGATGCCCTCAGAGCTGACTAACTTCCCGCTGTATAGACATAGACACAACAGAATTACAATTGATGGCTCCGTTGGTCGGCACTTTTTGAACGTTGCAAAAAAGAATAACAAACGTGCCCATTAGTGACCGACCCGAGGTTCCGCAACTTTGTCGCGAAGCTGCCACACACCTGCGATCAACTTAGACCCCTCCTTCGTGATGCCTCATTGTACATTATTAGTGCCTCACATTATATCGCACTGCATTATTATTATCACCCCTTATACGGGCCTCTCAGGCATGGGCTGCATGCCTCTGTGGCGCCTGTATTTACGAGCACAAATAAATAGCCACCTACTTACAAACGAATATTTTGGTTTTATGTGTTACATCAGTGAGAGCGGTCGTGTTCCTTGATGACACGGGGAAAATATTGATGCCTGCAAGTGCTGGCGAACCAGATTCTGAAGAACAGTAAGAATTAATGTCATGCATATTAGGTTGTTTAAATGCCCATACACACAGTTGCGTCCTCCTCTCAAATTTTCGCGCTCTATTCCAACTGCGGGTGTCCCATTTCTAGAGTTTAATCTTCCCGCGATGCGTAAATTATCTACACGGGCCAAAAAACAAGATTTTCTCAAAAAATTGCTAAAATCTTGCACTGCACGCTCTCATCTCTTCTATATAAGTAACTAGAAGTAAATATTTAACATAAGATAGAAACAAAATAGACTTTTTCTTTCAAGCAGTTATATGACTGCAGACGCCGGCACGTGTTGCACGTGTAACTAGTCATCAGCAGACTCCTAGCGAAAGGCCTGATAAAGCTCTGAAGGCGAGACTTTTGTTGATTCTGTTTTTTTGTCTGTACTATGTTAGCGCGCGTGGTCAAACGCTTGCATACGCTACAAGCGTGGCACGTAAGCACCCTAGCCGCTCATTCACACTGGAAGCGGATCCGCGTTCGCAAAGCGGTTGCGAACGCGGTTGTATAAAGATCCAGTGCAATTGCACGCGCACTCGATGACATCAAGTGCGCGTGCAATTGTACTATATCTTTATACAACCGCGCTCGCAACCGCTTTGCGAACGCGGATCCGATTCCAGTGTGAATGAGCGGTAAGATCCTGCAGGGTTGAACAGAGATATCCTAATATGTAGGGGTGCCTCAATGTCCCTCTGCTTAGGGTGTTGCCACCCTTTGTAGTACCCGATGCCGACAGCACGCGCTCACGGGTAAAATACAAATAAATCGACGAAAAAAAAATATCGCCATAGCACAGTCAGCGCCACAAACGCGTGCCGGGACACGCTCTTGCACGCGCTTCTGAACAAAAAAGAAAAACAAAAGTGTGGGACAAAATGGCCAGATTAGAGCCGCTAAATGAGCGTAGCTTATTTAGCTGCTCTAATCTGACTCCAGTCTGGCTCTAAAGCACACATGAAGGCATCCTACTAATATGTATTTGGAAATAAAAAAAATAATAATAGGTGAATGAGTTGCAAAGAAGGCTAAAATAGTTATTCCGAACAACATTTATTTTATGAAACATTATTTCTGATATTTTCATTCTCTGTAGTCCTTGTTTGGTTGCTAGTGGATATGAAAAGCAAAGAAGAAGCATGATTTCTATTATTTTTGAACAATTACAATATATTTTCTTAACCAACAAACAGGTGCTTACTCTGAGATGCAAATTGAATTTTGACGTTAGCGTTTTGGCGCCCGAAACAAGTTTTTTGTAAATTTAACACTTCCCGTTTTGCGGATTACTAAGAAAATCAAACGGGCCATCAAAAGGTAGAAGATACGTTTCTACCAAAGGTGAGGCGTACGTTCATTTTTTTTTTACTTTTTTTTACCCTTCATTTTTCTAATTTTAGGCAAAATGAAATGAACCTCTAAATAACTTTAGTGTCTTCATAATAACCTCGGGAGTTCACTATGCTATTGTCCGTTATGAACACCTCTTTCAACAGTGATGATCTTACTATGTCACGGTGGAATGAAGCGGTGCTACCTTATCTTTCTGGAAACAAATTGGGGTGTGTGTATGTTGATACAGCCTAGAACATAGTCTGCCTCAACGGGCGACTTGTCTCCCAGCTGTAGATGAGAAATTAAGCCAGTGCACTACAACCGGTAGCCTCCATGGGGTCTTTAACGTGCATCACGCAGTGGCGATCAAAGTAACGTTGGTAGTGATACACGACCGCACGCCGGTACGATGCTCATCCAGATCGAAACGGGCAGGGGTGAGGATTGAACCCAGGATCCCTGGGATATACAGCGCGAGCTTTCGCTCCACGTGCTCCGAGCTGGTGTGCTCTAACCCAGAGCCTTTTGCTCTAACCCACTCGGCCACCGATCCTTTTTTTTTTTCTTTATCTCACTTGGCCACCGATCCCTCTTTATCTGTCTAAACCGTGGTTCTGGACTAGAGTACTCTATACTTCGTTTCACCTTATGTTGTACCGCAGCGAAGGCTAGAAGCGCGAGCTCATAGCGTTGGCAGCTGCTCTTAAGTCACGAGGTGCCGACGAGATGTGCCCCAGAGCAAGGAGCTCGCGCTTGTAGCCTTTCCTGCGGTACATCATAAGGTGAAACAGGGTATAGTCTAGACTAGGGTGCCTCAATGTCCTTCTGTTTAGGGTGATGCCAGCCTTTGTAGTACCCGATGCCGACAGCACGCGCTCACGAGGAAAATACAAAGAAATCGACGAAAACAAAATGTCGCCATAGCACAGTCAGCGCCACGGACGCGTGCAGGGACACGCTCTTTCACGCGCTTCTGAACAAAAAAGGAAAATAAAAGTGTGGGACAAAATGGCCGGATGACTCCACCCTAAGCAAAGCGCACATGAAGGCACCCTAGTCTAGACTAAAGCCCTTCGATGTGTTTGCGTTCGTCTTTCAAGTGGCGTCAAATGCGAAAGTGCACGAGGCCCGTGTCTTGAGCGGCCCTTAGAAGCAGTTCTCGGCACAGTACTGAAATGAGCAGCCCTTGGAAGCGAATGGCAGCGGAACACCCGCTCCTCACACGTGTCTTGCGCGTTTCGACAACAATGGTTGGCGGTACTTGTAAGCGTGAATTTTATCAAAGGAATTTAGTCTGCACTAGAGTTCCTGTATAGGCTCCCTACGGGAGCCAGAGTTGCGCGTTCATGCATGGCATGTGGATACAGCTCCTCACGTGACTGAATTCGGCGAATAGCAGCACCGCGCGAGGCGCGCGGCGCGCTCAAAAGCAGGGGAACGTACTGTCGGGGCGCGTGCAACGTCTACTTTCCTGCACGGCACTTGATCCGGCTCCTCACGTGATCAGATCTCGGCGAATAGCGGCGAGGGTGGCACGCGGCACGTGGAATCAAACGCGCAACTCTGGCTCCCGTAGGGAGCCTATACAGGAATCGATAGTTCGCTTGGGCGCCATCATTTGTGGGTGATGTCTAGAGCGCATGCTCATGCAACGAGTTCTCTCGACGAATAATAGGTTGCTAAGACCGTCAATCTTGAGGTGCGGAATGCACGCTCTACAAACGAACTCTCGAAGCTTCGCCATCTAGCACGCGATCTCAGCAGTCGTGCGCACAGCTATGGCCGCCAGTGAATAGCTTCACTATAGACTTTTTTAATGTTTACAAAATCACAGTCCCACGTGCGGTCTTCACAGCTCCGCACGTGCACGTTCGTCGCTTCGGAAAGCGAGAAAGCACGCGCCATACGCACGAACAGTCAAGATGGCACCGGCCACACGCTCTTTTTTGGAAAGGTCTATACAGGAACTCTAGTCTGCACTTGCCGGCAGCGCCTTCAACTTACGGAATTTACGAGGATAGCTGGAGTGCAACATGGCTTTGTGTATTTGAGATGTTCTTTTTCGCTGACAGGCAGACAGACGGAAAGTGTCCTTTCTTGCCATACCCGTTGCCAATGTTGTCAGCTGCTGTGCACTGGGCGCGCGATTGTGGACGAGTAGTAGAGCCGCGCCACTTGCTTAGACAGAGAACTCCTTGGTACAGTTCATGGGTAAGAAACGGTTGCTATTGTTGCTTTTGACTCGCCGCGCAAAAGAGTGGACCTCGCCGACGAGGTCCACACCTCTGGACGTGCAGAAGTGTGGACCTCGCCGCGCAAAAGTGTGGACCTCGCCACTAAATGAGCTATGCTTAGGGTCAGCGCTTGGTCCCCAATATTGCTGTGGGCGCCGCCATCTTGGTGCTTGTACAGAGCAGGCGCAACTGCTGATCGTCATGATTCAAAAGTGCGACTTGCTCGGCATTTGATTCGGTGTTAAAAAGCTTATGTAATATTGGTTTGCTCTGTCGCGAAGCGTTTAAACATTTGTGGAGGACGTAAAAGCGTTTCCTGTGATTTCAGACACATTTTCAGATAACTGGCAGCCATGATTTTAAGCCAGAATATGGACAAGTGTCGTTACTCTAAAGCGTAGCTTATTTAGTGGCACTAGGAAAGATAATGGCGGAACACCGCAGCACTGAGCTAAATTTCAGACGCCATGTTCTTCTATAGTGCCACTAAATAAGCTACAGTTATTTAGTGAGCGTAGCTTACACTTATTTAGAGTAACGACACTTGTTCATATTGTGGCTTAAAATCATGGTTGCCAGTTATCTGAAGAATGATCTGAAATCACAGAAAACGCTTTTCCGCCCTCCACAAATGTTTAGACAGTTCGCGACAGAGCAAAGCAATATTATATGAGCTTCCTAACACCGAATCTAATGCTGAGGAAGTCGCACTTTTGAATCATGACAATCGGCAGTTGCGTCTACTCTGCACAAGCACCAAAATGTCGGCGCCCACAACAATGTTGGTGAACAGAGTGCCGATATTCTAAGCGCAGCTCATTTTGTGCCTCTAGTTCTTCCCAGAAGTGGCGCGCGGCACGTGTCTCGAGCATTTCCATAAAAATGATTGGCGCCACTTTTCCCAGTATAGATGGGCTTTACTGCACAGATCCTGGGGGCGGGTTTGCAAACCAGTATTCAGACGAAGAGCAGGCCGATATAGGACATAGGAAGTGCAAAACTGCCACTTTATTTTTTTTCTAGCTTTAAATTAAACTCTAAAAATAAACTTTTTTTTTTTTTTTTGCAAAACAACGTTTGCATGTTAAATGTGGTGGTTGAAACGGCCGCAACGCCGCACCCTGTGCTTTCGATAATTTCGAACGTGGATGGAACTTCGAATTCATTCAGAAATCAGAGCTTATTCTACGTTTTGTAAGCCACTGTAATCTACGTATGTACTGGCTCGTATATTGCGCTGCCTGTTGGCCGTTTCC
>JAZHYW010002648.1:0-16046 GCA_037355805.1 Ixodes ricinus
TACGGAAGAACTAAAGATGGCTGCAAAGTCAAGTGCCAGAAACGCCATGGTCTCCCTTATGTGTCGTGTTCAATTGGCGTTGTGTACAAAATCCCACTGACGTGTGGTAGAAGCTATGTAGGCCAAACTGGATGGTGCCCTAAACGATCGTCTTCTCGTGCATGGTCGTTCACTGAAATCTACGGTGGGCGGACTTTTTTCAGTACATTGCAATCCCTGCTCGTGTTCTCCAGATTCTTAAGGGCACAACAATAATTGGACATTATCGAGACGACTCGTGAAATCTTGGAAGCGCATTGTATTAACAGCTTAGGGGCTGCTGCATTAGCCACCCATCAGTGACACCGCTTCAGACAGAAACCTTGTTTTTAGATCGGACTATGGGGCAAAGCAGGGGTGAACGCAGGTATTTCTTGAGGGGGGGTCGGGTGTTGGTCAGGCTATCATATATGTTTAACCCCCCCCTTTCCGGTTTCCACGCCAAAAATTTTTACACATGCAGAATTCAAGAGGGGGTGGACATCCGGACCATCGCTCTAATTCCGCCCCTGGGGCAAAGACATTGTAGCTCAATGGCTGCTGTGTCAAGCGTGACACGCACTGCGTGCCCTGCGTGTCTTTCAGAACGTCCTCTTCTTCTTTTTGTGTATAAATTCAGTTGCGAGTCACATTTGTGTGTTGTGCATGTTCCTTTTCTCTGTCCTTGTCTTTTCGTGTGCTGTTCTGTTTACGATGTCATCATACCAACTCGCCCAACTTACCTTCTGCAATTTATTTGTAGAAAACTGACTTTTCTTTTCTTCTTTTTTTTTGCCCATCGTGATTTTTGGCCTTATACCGGCGAGTTGTTTTCGGATTTTATGGAATTTATCCAAAAACACGGAACTCTAATTACAACTCTATGGTTCAGATATCCTTCTCTTCTTCCCTGGAAAGCCTATCGCACATTTATTGTTTTCTTTGCCAGCATGATCAAGCTGGTATAATTTTTAGTGGTGCATTTTGTCCATGAACTTTGGAGGTGTACATCTCTTTCCGTGAAAAAATAAGACAAACACTTTTGACATTTTCAGCGGCGGACGCCGTTTCAGACGATCCAGTTAACCGAGGTCAGAGAGAGTAAACATGGCCTCCGAGAGCAGAGAGCCTCCATTACAGAGTTTCCAACTGCTCGATCAGGGTCACGTGATTCATGGGCCGTGTTTGCAATACGAGCTGCGAGGAGGTGCCGAAAGCGTCGCGTCTACTGCTCTCGTTTCAGCTTGGGTCCAGACGCAGCCGATGCTACAAGCGCGAGCTCCGGGGCTTCCAGCGTCCCTGCCAAGCACGCGCGCTCGTGTAGTACAGGCACTGTTCAGGGCCACACGCTCGTGCTTGTAGCATCGGCTGCGTCTGGACCCAAGCTGAAACGAAGTATATCATCTGCAAGAGTCGCCGCCCTCAGGCAGCACCACCTAGACTAGGAGAAGGCCTCTCACTGCCTCCGTGACGTCACGCACCTGGCCCGTCGACGAGAGCTGCTGAGACGCAGAAGCTTCCCGCGCGGCGCTTACTAGAGTTCCGTAAAACGCCTATTTCTGCATTGCCGCGATAGATGCATAGCATATGAAATTTTCAAACGAATACTAAGTTACATGGAGATGAAATACTGTTGCTGCGCTCTATCACGGCGGTCGTGACTGCTTCCGATGGCATTAAAAGAAAGGTACACAAGGCCCGGCTACATCGCAAAATATTTATTACAATATAAGTACAGTGTATCACAAGGAAGACGCGAACTTTTACCTATTAGAACGGCCATTATGACAGACATAACCACATTGTGCGACGAAAAAAACCTGAACAAACCAGCTTTAGAAAAGAAAAAGAAACCCAAGCCACTTGATCATTCATAACAATGTATCAATAAGGTATGACAACGAAGAAACTTTCAGCATTTGGTACAGTAATATTCACAGCCACAATCAAATTGTGCGACAAAAGAAATACCAAACTGGCCAACGTTAACAACAAAACAAACTAGCCATTAGAACATTTATTTGCAGGAAGGTTATGAGCGACGTCCTTATATGACGAAAGCAAAGACTGAACCATGAAAACATGTGCTGTTTTCGCTGGCTCCGCAGAATTCGCAGCAAACCCTGTTAAACAGCCACCTTTATATTCGAAGAACTGCTGAAGGTGTATCTCATCAAGCATGAGCGTCACGTTTTTTCACGAGGCTTTAGAATGCTTGCCCTGCGCTTAATGTACCTGAGAAAACCTTCTTCGCACTGTTCCTGCGATGGACTAACATCAAGAGCAGCACAAACTCCGCTTGATGGTTGTGTCATGTGGCAAGACAAGCTTGTTGCTGTGTCAAAAAACTTGTATGCGTGCGGAGAAATTGTGTGCAATATGCTGCAAAAAACTAAAAGCTCTGCAGAATACCGCGAACCTCCGCTCTTTTTTGTTAGCAGCTTCCACTGTGCCTTCAGGAAGATCAGTGCGTCAGCCCAGTGGCGTCACGAGGGTCAGCAGCACCCGGGGCGGTAGCCCGCCGCGACACCCCCCCCCCCCGCTCTCGCGTGGCCCGCCGCGACCCCCCCCCCCCCGCCTCGCGCGCCCTCCGCGCGCGCCCGCCCCTCCCCCCCCCGCTCTCGTGGCCCGCCGCGACACCCCCGAGCGCTGCACCCGGGGCGGTCCGCCCCCCCCCGCCCCCCCCTTGTGACGCCACTGCGTCGGCCCTCTCATCATCATGCAACTCCTTCGTCACAAATGTCATCGAGCAATGAGAAAGCCAGACCAAGCATTCTTCCTACCTTGTCCTCCTGTTGACCAGTGTTGCCAGATTGGGCCATATATAGCCAAATTGGGCTAGCATTTTTTTCTAGTTGGCGTCAAAATTTCGTGGTTGGCTATGTGGCTATTTTGGGCTATTTCTAAGAATGCGGCGAACTTTTGTCGAACCTCAGGTTTGACGCCGAACTTTGAGGATCGGCTTGTTGAATTTTCGAACTTTTAATAAGTTTCGAAATAAAAATTGTTCTCTTTCGGCTAGTCGAGAGGAGAAGAGGAAGGAGATCGAAGGCTTCAAACTTCTACAACTTCGGTGTTTTCACAATGCGCAGTGAAGCAATGCTTGCAAAGTTCAAGCGGTCTCCCTACCAGCGCAGTGGAGCAAACCAAACAGATTGCACTATTACCACAGGCCCAGTAGCGCGCCTTCAACCCGGACGCATATGGTTCCGCTCGGACGTAGACTGAACTCTCCAAACGCTGCTTTGGTGCCCACTGTGAGAATCCTTAGGCACCCAAGTTTGTAAAAATGAGAAGTCATCAGTTTCACCGCTAAACAATCGACTACCTTCCAGTTGTCGACCACCCCAAGAAAGGACAGCACAGTCAGAAATAGCGTGAACCAGAATGGGGGACACTCATGTTCTACACAAAGAAAGAAAGAGGGTTTTATTGGAGTTCTGGTTTAAAACATCCAGTGTTCTGACTCTTCTGCTTCTGTATTTCGTTATTTTACTGTGTGCTGTCTTCTGTGTGCTTTTAGTACTTCTGAAAATCTACGAAGGAAGCGGCCAGTTTTGTACGGATTTTCATCATTTCAAAGCTTTTTTAAATATTCACAAGTAACATAATGTACACAAAAGGTGGTGCATCTGAGGGTTGAAACAGAGATTGTAACGTGTATGTGCGAGTGTGAGAAATTGTTAATATAAGGCTTAAAAATCAGTGTTTTTAGTCTTGGCTATTTTGGGCTATATTTTTTTTACGGCTTTGGCTATATTTGGGCTATACCTCCCAGTCGTTTGGCGGTTTTTGGTGGGACCATCTGGCAACACTGCTGTCCAGACGCAGCCGATGCTACGAGCGCGAGCGTGTGGCCCAGAACAGTGCTTGCATTGCACGAGCGCGCGTGCTTGGCAGGGACGCTGAAAGCCCGGAGCTCGCGCTTGTAGCATCGCTGCGTCTGGACCCAAGCGGAAACGGCATACTACAGCATCTCCACGCCAGAAAATGCGAGACGATCTTCGAATGACACTAGAGCCGAAAGGGCACAAGGTGCTTAGGTTCTTTTACGTTAATTTCGACTCACGAAATCGGGGTGCTTGATTTAGATAGAGGCACGATCTCCTATCACCGCTATTAGTAGCAGCAATATTGAGGCTCTTGAGACTGCTACAAGGTGACTCTGACTTTTGACAAGGGTCTATTGAAGCAGACAGCATGCAGTCTACATTTCCAGCCTCCCTGTGTATTCCTATGGGAAAACGCGCGTGAATTTTGTCTCTTCGCCGGAAAATAACATGAATAACTTTTGTCATATCGGTTGTAACGGATAGTATGTACCTTTATTGGTATTGTGAAAGTGTAATTGCTTTAGTTACAGCATTTTCTTTACCACTGAGCGATGTTAAACTTCGCTCTATTTCAGACCCAAACCCCTGTTTCAAGGAAGGTATGTGAAAACGAGCGACGGTTCTAAGCAAACTAACGATCGAAAGGAATGTAGTGTGTGTTCAGGTTCGCTAGCATTTCGGTGGTGCTTATATATTGCTAATATGCCCGTCCTGTCATTGGATGAAAATGACTCCGTCGTGCGCATCTTTACGATCGGTTAAAGAAACATTCGAACGCAAAAAATAAAGCACGTGAGCTACGAAAGGTATGTCTTTTTATTATTTCCCATGTCGGGCAGTTTTTATCGGGCACCTGCTCTCTGGCTCCCCTTATTTGCAAAGATTTGGAGCGTGCGGGTGATGCTTTGAACCATTTGAACCCAGAACAAGCATCTTCGCAGTACTTATTTATTGCAAATCTGACTATATTACGTGACTTTCAATTTATTTTGATCGTCTGCAAGCACAAGGAGTTACTTATCCAGTGTTACTGCGTAGTTCTTGCCGTCTCTCTCGGTTTTCTACATGTCCTTCGTTCGTTTGGCACGTATATCCCCCATGTTGGAAAGCGTCGACGCCGTGTTCGCGCTAACAGTGTCCGACAGTGCACAAAAATACACGTACGAAGCCGTTTTAGCACCGTTTTTAATGCGATGAATTTGAAAGAAAAACGCCGTAACTGACCATTTATTTCGTCTGCGTGACTGAGAAATGTTCCAATGTGCCTAGTACGTACAAGTTATTCGTGATATTTGCTCTTATAATCGAGCGCAGAGAGAAAATGCACTCGCTTTTTCCCATAGGAATACATTACCGGAAGTCAAATTTAGACTGCTTGCTGTCTGCTTCAAAATGCAACAGCACACTAGCGCCAGCTGAGCCTCTAGCGTTTAGTGCTAAGTGGCTGTATGCATCAAAGTAAGCAAAAAAACTAAAAAAACGATTTTGTAAAAGTGGAGTGCGTTGACCTACAAGGCTGAGCAATCGCGACTTTGAACGCCTTATCGTTATTTACCTTTTCTCTTATCACCCGTTATTGCTCCCGTTTTTCTTTTATAGCGAGTTCGTTTCACGGCACTCGTGTCCACGCGTGCCCACTCGCGGCGTAAAGCGAGTTCGTTTCGGCAGGTACTCCACGAGTGGTTGCACTCTCCGGGTTCGTTTCAGCGGCGGCACCCCACGCGTGCATGCACTCGCTGCACCGAGAAAATCGGGCGTGCGCCAAAATGCAATCCCGTCATGCCTCGCTCCGGCGAGGCCGGCGAGCGAGCGGGAGCAGACGACGAGGGTTCGTCTGCTACGATGTGTCGCGGAACCGAAAGGAAAAAAAGTAGATTTTCTGATAGAAATCGCGTCCCGCGGGCAACGGAATCAAACGCGAGCTTGAATTGTGAGCGTCTGCTATTTCATGAAGGAAGCAATTGACATCCCGTGCTTTATTTGCAGGTTTTAAGTCGCTCTGTTGCCGTACAGACGCTGAAATATACCAGTGTGTCAAGAAATGCTCCGAACAAACGCATCAGCGGCTTCCGAGATGTTTATCACCATCCGTGTGCGGGTGAAAAATTGAACATTTGTCGACAAAACTCCCACAGCAGAAACCTCTGACTGCCCAATAAGCATCAGAAAGAACATAGTGACTCTACCCGAGGCTTGGGCAACATCATCATATTTAACATTTACCTACGTCAGCCAACTTGCCCCGTCGTATTTTGTTCGAGAAAGCTCTCGTTCTCGACGTCCTCACCAAGGCTAATATCAGATCCACCTCTAATGACGATCGAAATCGAAAGTGCCACGAAAAGGTTTGCTGGATGTTCCAACAGACTAGTTTTAAGCCGTACCCTTTCAGTGGTTCACGCATAATACCATGCTCAAACGGATCAAGCTTCTGCTCGGACAGCTTCATCAGTTTTCTTCAGTGTAAACGGTTATATGAATTGAAAGATCGCAACCAGCTGCTTTGTAGACAGCTGGGTGCGGAAATTTACGCCGTCTGTAACTATCTCTACGGCAGCCGAGTTGCTTGAAGTCATCGCAACTATAAACTACAGGTTGCAGCGTTCAACGTTTGTAGATAAACGTTGGTAGTGACTGCACTCTCGCATCCCCACCCATCACTCCGAACAGAAAGGCGCTAGTTTCGGTTTGAGGTCGGTACCTTTTCTCCAACATAGATGGCGGCAGCATCAGTCTTCTGCACTCGGTGCATTTGGCGAGTTCGTTTGAGTCCAGTTCTCCGTGCAACACTCTGCGAGTGCGATGCATTCTGGGAGAGAACTCGAACGGTGCCAGTGCGTGTGAAACGAACCCGCTATAAGAGAGGATTGTGCTTGTGGCGCCGCCTCTCGATAAGCGCAGCAAGCATCTGACGGCGTTGTCTGCTTTCGACCAAGTACCGCCGTCTGCTTGCTGCGCCTATCGAAAGATGGAGGCACAAGCGCCCTTTCGCGATGCTAATGCCAAAGTTTATACGAAGTGTCTAGCGTTACGTCCGACGTAACCCAAGTTACGTCCAAATCTCCGCCTTCCCTAGGTTCACGGGGGAGAGAGGAGGGCGGGGAGGGGGGGGGGAGGGTTAGGTATACGCGTTTCCAGTGCTCCGTCCGGACGTAACGAAGTTTATATCTACTAGCCCATGCTGTACGTGCTTGCTGGCATGGGTACACTAGCATGGAGGATCAATCCGACGCATGCTTCCAATTTAAAGCCTCCTGCGTGCTGGACCGTGTCTTCTGGGGTCTGGGATCTGGGTCGGGTTCTCGCATGGGCAAAAGCTATCTTCTGGTAAATATCAGACGGCGCGCATGCGTTCATAGCCCAGTGACTAAGCGTTTTTCGCCTCGGTGATAAGGGATTAACGCAAGGCTTTTGACGCACTCCTCGTATCGTCACTCAGCTAAAAATTACATCCTCTTGATCATTCTGGAAGAGCAGGGTGTACAGAATGAGTTGTGAATGAGCTGGGCCCATGCTGTGTGTGTGGGTGACGTCACGTGATTCTGCGTGGTCACATGACTGTGGCTATCGCACGTCGTCATGGTGTAACGCGACGTGACGGTGTCATTGATATAACGACGTCACGTGACGTCACAGAGTTACGTGGCCTCATGAAACCACACGACGTCATGCTGTCATGTGACGCAATAATGTCACCTGACGTCAGAGTCACGGTATGTCATGCGACGTCACGATGTCTCACGACGTCATGGTTTCATGCAGTCATGACGACGTAACTAATGGCTGTGACGGCACGTGACACCAGGACGTTATCACAAAGTACTGACATCACACGACGTTATATGGACGTCACGTAAAATCAAGACGTTACGGTGACGTCATGACGTACCGGCGACATCTAAATGATCTCATCAAGACGTCATTGTGCTGTTGTGAGCATAATGCACACGCCACGATGCCGTCATGATGCGTACTGACATCATTTGGCGCCGTGACGTCATGGTGACGTCCACATAACGTCATGTGACGTCATTACGTCACGGGATGTCATAATGACGTCAAGGGGTGTCGCAATGTCACCGTTACGGCAGGGCATCAGTGACGTCATGACGTTTATACGACGTCAGCATGACGTTATCATGACATCCATATGACGTTTTCAAGAGGTAATAATGTCACGTGACATCACAGTCCTTCATTACGGTTCTTCGTGTCCGGTTTTCATAACGGATCTTCAGACAGCTCTTCGTGACGGGTCTTCATGATGGTCCTTTCATAGATATGTGCTGATAAAATACATTGTGTTAAAACGCCAGAACATTTCGTCTGACGTCATACCATCAAGACCACATGGATTAGGCGACAGCCCCTCCAGCGATTGATGGCGCAGCGCTTCCGTTCAATAGGTGCTCCAACGTCGGGAACAGCGTATGGACGCAAACCATTGTCAGAAACGGGAAAAGAAATTCCTCCTCTCCCACGCCCTCTCTCTCTCCCTCTCAAATCTAATTGCTTTCTTCACCTTAATTGGATCGGCATCAGCACGTGACTCGAACCTTCCCATGAGCCGTGCGAATCCGTATTCAGCTGGTTGTCTGCTTCGAAGCGACGTCATGAGGGAACGTCATATGGCGGCTGCTCCGCTCTTTACGGCGTGGACGTAGGTTTTTTGTTTTCTTCTACTCGCTTACATGTATGTTTTCAGGTAGCGCTCCATATTTTCAAAATTGTGTCAGGCAAACAGAACCCCTGGTTCAGTGAAACAATCGGTGGTGCTAAAAATCACCTTAAAATCCACCGTTTACGCGCTTCGTGGGGCCTTTTATGCAGGGTGTCGAACCGAACCCGAACCTGAACCGAAAACCGGATCAAAACCGTTATCTTTGACCGAACCGGAACAAAACCGAAACCGAAATCGAACGCTTCATATTGAACCCGAACCGGAACGAAAACCATAATTTGATGTGGCGGTTACCGGTTCAACGAAAATGGTTCAAGGCCAATTGTGTCAATAATTGGTCTAAATTGGAAAAGTTGCGGGAGTGTATTTTTCTTATGTTGCCAAATGTAATCCTACATACTGTGGCATATTTTTACATTTCGGTTTTATTCCATACGTAATCAAAAAAATACATCATCGTCTGGAGAGCTTGAACTTTGCTTTGTTTCTTGGATTGACCCTGGCGGCGCGGTATTCGCGGCTGTGATTTCAAAGCACCGCTTGGCCGCTTGGCTATGAAATGTCCAAGTTTCGGAGCGGATTGCGCCACTGTAGGCACGGAGGCCTACGCGTCCGCGAATGTTTGACCTCAAGATGAACCGCAGTTGCAGTCGATGAGCCATTAAGCCAATCGAGCACCGAGAGCGCACCAGGTGAGCTTCCGCTTGAGTTCAGCGACACCCTGAAGGAAGGGGACAAGTATCGCGCCGCTTCGGCAGTATAGTTTATAGGGTCGCCTGTGGTCCACTTCAATGGAAAACAATATTTTCTTCGACGTGCTCAAAGTGTTACCTTACAAAAAAAAAAAAAAATAGGTTGTCGGAGACAACGTTACTCAACGATGATTCGCCGACTCACCGCGCTCTGGAAGGAGGCCAGGGGTGGGAGGAAAGGGGGGGGGGGGGAAGAAGAAAATGTGCCTGTTTATTTTTTTGTAGCTATGTCAGACTAGCAGAGCCAGCATGTCACCTGCTCAACCATTTTCTCATTTTTGTTTGAAGTCCTTTTTCATCGTCTTCAACTGAGTATTCGAGAAACGTCGTTTGCTGTGGTGGCATTACCGGAACCTTGTTCGGTGGCTGACAGGTACAAATGAGCCGATCTGAGCCCCTCAAACCGGGTCATTTGCGCAGAGCGTTGTTGCAATAAAACGTCAAAGTGGCTAGACAAAGCATCACCACGAGATCTTTAGAAGAGCGTTTTTCCCGCCGGAACCCGAAGCGCTGTGAAAGGTGTAGTCACATTTCATTATATATACGTGCGTGTTCACGTGCCCGGTCATGATGACACATCGGCCAGTCTGGCCGACGATACACGACCACAGCTTAACGGGATTAGCTAAACCACCCCAACTGCACAATCGACGTACCTATTTCTGTGTTTTACGGCACATTTGTTTCCTCTCGTGCCCCTGTCTGCCACTCTGGGGTATAGCTGTGACATCTCTGGGTGCCAAAAACAAGTAGCATGTATAAAAAAAAAGCACGTGTGTGCAAAACAAATCAAAACATATGGAGGACAAACAATATAGCTAAAGACATTTTACTGTTTACCGAATCCCAGCCCAGCGTGTGATCCTTCACAGTCCAGCACGTGCGTGCTTGTCGTCTTCGGATAAGCTGAGCTTGAAACAGCACGCGCTCAGTCGCGCGTTAACTAATGATGGCACCGGCCACGAAGCTGCGTTTGGAAAAGGTCTCGACGCCGTCCCGAAAATACACCCTTCTGGCAGAGTTTTCGGGCGGCAGTGACTGGCTGCGTGTGCAAAGACACTGATAAAACTGGAAAGCCGATCGCTTACATGAGTAATACGCCTCGCAAGTGGGCTCATTTTCGTCTTCTGCGCATGAGAAAGGAAGTAGCGGTGACGTCAGAACGCCGAGCCCTGATTGGCTGATTGCGGTCCCCTATCTGAGCGTCGTCATGCTCCTTTGGAACAACGTCTGCTCGCAGTGTCGTCTGCGTCTGTCTTGCCTGTCCTGCGACTTCGGAAGTGCAGGTCTTTACGAGCGAGCTCGACTTCGCACTTTCAGAGAAGGCGGGCGAATATCACTCGAGGCGGTTCGTTGTTTTTGTCGAACAACTAGCAGACGCGCATCTAGGAGGGAAGTCAAATTACTCGCTGGCGACGTGTCGCGAGACGCTGAGGTTTGTTTGCTGATAACCGAGAGTGAGCGTGTTAGTGTCCGGAAAGTCTCCTCCCAAATACCTTTTCCCCCTTGTCTCGTGGCAGCCGGAACTCCTCTTTCTTTAACGGCGTCGGCGGGTCGGCGCCGTTAACGGCTCAGCGTCTGCTTTACGTCTGCTGGTCGGCGATGCGGTTCCTTTGCGCTGTCCTGCGTCTGTCGGATATTCACCGCTTTTTCACGCGGCGAGAGTCACCGTTGCCTGGAGAAACCAAGGAGGTAGACCAGAAGGAAGTAGATTGACCTCTGACCTGAAATGGTCAGGTCAGTGATCGCTGTCTGATACGGGAAGGGTTCACAAGGGTCGCGCGGGCAGACGTTCCATTCAGCACGCCCAGCCGGTCGTAGGCAGACGGTCACCGAGTCGGAGTTGGCTGCTAGGCCTATCTGCCGAGTTCGCTGGTCGGTGTCGGTAGAATCGTGGCCGTTGGAGCTTTTCCCTGCGTTTGTGGATCCAGCGCTCTTGTTCGTCGTGGTCTGGTTCGAGTACTTTTACTTCTTACTTACTGTGAAGTCGGGACGCGAGAGAAGCGCACGTAGAAAAATAAACGTCCGTTGGTCGTCGCGACCGCGACGCTGTCGGCCATGCTGATTTGATCGTAACAAGTGCGTAGCTTCGGAGCTGTCGTAGGATTTTGTCGTAACCTGCGCAAAACTTACGAAAATTTCGGTTCGTGAATACGAATTGTTTTTAAGTTTTGTCTTACGCATATTTTTGGCGTAAGATAGTTTCGTGAATCCGGCCTCTCCACTTGCAAAAGTCGCAGGAAAGGTAAGACAGACGCAGACGACGTTGCGAGCAGACGACGCTCAGATAGGGGACCGCGATCAGCCAATCAGGGCTCGGCGTTCTGACGTCACCGCTACCCCCTGCGCGAGAAGCAGACGAACTTGCCCTCCGCATAGCCTGGCCACATGAATGGTGTCTTGCGCACGTGACTGTGCAGAGTTTTCATATCTGCCTAAACAGAAAGTAGTATTCGCATGGGGTCTATTGCAAGTATCTCTTGCTCAGAAAAGGCTGCAGGAGAGTGCTCGGTCAATATTCAAAGGTCGAGTTAGGAACCGGTTCGAACCGGTTCGCGACTTATCAAAACCGGTAACCGGAGTGATATTATGTGCGCTACCCTAAACCGGAACCGAACCGGAACAAAATACAATGCTACTGAACCCGAACCCGAACCGAACCGAAATATTGACCGGTTCGACACCCTGCTTTTATGTTTCGAACTTTTAAATATATAGGGCCCTTATAAGTACGTTTTATCTATCAAGTACCCTAGCACGCTCCCAACGTAATTGTAAAAAAAAATATTCTGAGAATGTTACAAGTTATTATCTTCTTAAAACAGGACGTAGTTTCGATCTCGTAGATACTGCTAAACCTGGAGTGTAGTTCAGGACCGGGACTATTGGGAGACGGCGACACAAGTTAAAAACATCGCTAACTCCGTCGTCTGCGAACGCATCCACTATTGAGCCTGGCATGTTTGTTAATCTAAACGTTTTACAGAAAGGGAGCTGCGCCTTGGTATTTTACCAGGTGAAACACACATTTGGAGAAAGCTTGAGGTTTCTATGTGCAGGTGGTGCCGATTTTTCCGGTTCGTTATACAGCGCTAGGATTCACTATGGACATCATAGTGAAAGGAAGTATAGATGGTGTTAGACAAGGATTTTTTACTTAGAGCCTGTATGCTATGCTTCGTTCTACCATAACTCAGAAGGCAGACTAATGCTACAATCCAAACACACAGAAACGCATAAATTAAATGTGCAAAGTCGCGACCCATCAAAAGGCAACGAAAGCCAAGTTTGGTACTGCTTGATTGCTCCCGCGTTGGCTCGTCAGCTGCGCTCTGACTTATAAAGAAATAAAGTACAGCAAAACTGCTTGAGTAATCGCAGAGGCTTTGAGGTATTCAAACAGAGCTATATTCTGTGAGAAAACGGGACATACGTTTCGTCAACTCAATTTAATTGATAGAAAATATTCTACATTCTCTCCCGATCCTCCAGCGAACTCGGCATCATCGGGAGTAAACAAGGGGCGGTTTCGAGGTCTGTCATGCTAGGAGCCGACCTCTTCAGACGCTGTCCAGAATGTTTGCTCAAGGTTGGCACAAAAATATTCTCCTGGTTCTGAAGGCGCAGAGGCCGCAGTTCTGGGCACGTAAGCATTTCGGCGGTGTTCGGGGGCTGGAAGCATTCGCAGCCTTCTGGCGACGCCTTGCCAAGCCGGTTTTATCAAGCTTCATGAGACCTTTTGGCACATCGACAGGACGCGTTTTCTCTTCGTACTTCATGTAAAATGAACTGCTTTGCGTCAACGACATTTCGGGGTCGGAGTTGCGAAGACGCTGGAGAAAGCTGCGGCAGCTCTTGTAATCCTGAGGTGGAAACGACGACCAGGCGCCTTTTTTCTGCAGATGTCGTTGCTTGAGGGTCTGCTCTGATGAGTTTAAATGTTGTGAGTAGCTTGTCATCTCCTCCTCGGAGTTTACTAGACGGGTCTCTTGAACGACGCCGAGTTTTTCATGAATGTAATGAGCTGAAGTAGTCGATCTAGAACGCGCAGTCACCTTGTCTTCTGGACAATGGAAAGAAACAGAAGACAACGTCCCTTTCGTTTTTGTTGTCGGACTCTCAACACTTCCATAGAGGCCTAAAGAGCTTGGAGAATCGCTGCAGTACGAACTACATAATCCTGCACCAACTTTTGTTCTATGGCTAGGGTGTTCGAGAAGTAGGGGTTCGGAAAATTGCTGCTTGGGAACGGTATCATCGTTATGGGTGCATTCACTTTTCAAACCCATACCCCAATGTTGCCTTGAATTGTCACCCCCGTTTGTGTAAAATTCATTGCTAAGGCACTCCGGGGCTTCGTCCGACATGCAGACGGACATTCGTGCAGCCTCAGTCAAAGCTGCAATGTGCTTCGGATATTTTTCATCACGACGTTGAAAAGAATCCAATGTTCTACTTGCAGATGCAGTTCCGTCACCTAGTTTTCCGAACCCAGTTATTTCGTTATTGATACGAATGGGCGTTGACCTTAAGTTGGAATTAAGTCCAACCCCTCCATAAAATTCAACCTTAGGCTGTTCAGCCTGGTCGAGCTTCACTTCTGTTTTCAGTATCCGAGATCTGTCAAAAACATCAGGAATACTGGCTTTACTCGTATTATTCAATTTCGTTTTACGCAGATTGTCGTTGCTTTGGTGTAAATTATGGTTATTATTTTTATTTAAGTATACGTAGGTCGTATCCTGGAAGGTTGGTTCATGCCTGTTAAAAACAGCCTTTGTGTAGCGAGCACTTTTGGATGTCAGTTCGATCTTTTCTTTGTTGTCCGTCTGTTCCCCATCTTCTGTATGTCTGGACAACGTCAATGATGTACCGTTTGAGTCATCGGAGTGAGCAAACTCAACAGACTCTGCGTTACGGCTTTGAAGAAGAGTCGCTGCTGGCAACGAATCGACGAGTTTACAATCGCCGAGGCCAAGGTGAAAGGGATCAATTGTCTGATTGTTAAAGTAATATATGCCCCTAGATGCCTCGCCGTCGACACCCTGGTACCTGGTAACGTCAGTGGGTCGATTATGATATCCTTCAATGGCAGCATTTTCGGCGAAACGCTTGCGTCTAGCGTCGTATGTTTCCTCATTTTGGTCGAGGTCCACCATTGTACTTGTTGTGTTTAGACTGGGAACATTCTGAAGACCCATGCTCACGTCACTGTCCTCCTTTAACAAGGTATGCTGATAACAAAAGCGGGTAGTGTTCCATTGGTTCGGCAAGTCATCTTGTTTATATAGTGAGCCATCGGACTGGAGTATGAGGTGAATATCGTGTTCAAGGTAACGGTACCGCCGAGGAGCTTCACTCGGAAACAGGCCGACCCAGGTCAATGTACCGGTTAGGGGTGAACACCCCCTTGACACTCGGTCGGTATTTTGACGTCGAAATTCCTAGCTTTAGGCTGGTCACCTGCAAAATATTTTATCACGTTTACTGTACGTACCTTGCACAATATCGTATTATAAGTAATGGTGTGCGAATAATTGTTCTAAAAAATATGGCAGCATGATTTATGTCGTTCCTAGTGCAAGAAAAAGCCAAGACATAACGGCGCTCGCTGCAGTTAAGACTAGGAGATGACACTGCGGTATTCAATTAGAGTAAATATTCGCACATCCCTAATCATCAACTATAGTTTTACCTGTAGACCCAGCCTAGACAGAACGGCGTTCTGGAAATCGAGGTCATCGTTCACCGTGGATCTGGCGAAAGATGCGGCGCTCCTGGTGCTCCAGAGAGATTGTACAGACGACGCCACAGAGAGGTCTTCGTCCAAATTCTCGAAGCTTCTTCCCAAAAACGACAGCAGAGGTGCAGAGTTCTGCGTGGGCAATCCGGAAAGAGATGACAAGTCTTCACGAACAGGGATCAAGACTTGTGCCCGTTGGAGTCGTAGAGGATCGTTGCAAAAGTTCTTTGAGTACATGTCTTGTTCGGGGGTTAGAGTTTTTTCCTGAGGACCTGGAATGTCCGCTGACGGCTCCCTCCTGGCTTTCCAGACTGTTCTTGTTCGGAGCCAGAAGCAGAACATCGTGCCAATATACCAGCCTGCGAACATCGATGCATGTACGTAACATCATTGCATGGGTCAAGATCCACACATGACGAGCACAACAACTTAATTCGACTATCTGCATTCTCTCCACCTCCATTCTCTTAACTTCTTCTCCCAAACGTCTTTTAGAGCGCAGCTCCTAAGCGCCCGCTTCCGGCATGAGCGGCGTCGCCGTCGCCATCAGCGCAACCGTGCTTTGCATTATGGGAGGTTTCCCATAATGACGTCACATGTGACGTCACGTGTGGATCACGAGTGACGTTACGAAGTTCACTCATGAAGGTCACGAAGAAGGTTACGACCTTCCCTCATGAAGGTCACGACCTTCACAAGTGACATCACGAGGGTCTCTAGGGTCATGAGTGACGTCACGAGGATCATGAGTGACGTCACGAGGGAGGAGGGAGGGAGGGGAGGAGGAGGGAAGCAGAAGGAGAGGAGGAGGAGGGGGAGGGAGGAGGAGGACGAGGAGGTAGCGGAGGAGGAGGAGGGGCAACGCTCCTCTCCGTACCATCCCGCCTCCTCCTTAAAAGCTGCGCTCTCGGTCGGCATTACAGGGAGTTGTAAACGTCTTTCACCAACACTTATCAAAACCAGAAACAAGAACTATAAAAAAATGCATGGGCAAACGTTAAATTAAAGCCGTTACCTGG
>JAZHYW010002649.1:0-22394 GCA_037355805.1 Ixodes ricinus
CAAGTCGCCCGACACAGACACCGCACAGAAGTCGTCGCAACCTGCGCTAAAGCGAGCAGTGAGCCAGTTCGTCTCGAAAAGCTTCAACCGCAGCAGCCAATGGTCCCAAGTCGCCCGACACAGACACCGCACAGAAGTCGTCGCAACCTGCGCTAAAGCGAGCAGTGAGCCAGTTCGTCTCGAAAAGCCTCAACCGCAGCAGCCAATGGTCCCAAGTCGCCCGACACAGACACCGCACAGAAGTCGTCGCAACCTGCGCTAAAGCGAGCAGTGAGCCAGTTCGTCTCGAAAAACTTCAACCGCAGCAGCCAATGGTCCCAAGTCGCCCGACACAGACACCGCACAGAAGTCGTCGCAACCTGCGCTAAAGCGAGCAATGAGCCAGTTCGTCTCGAAAAGCTTCAACCGCAGCAGCCAATGGTCCCAAGTCGCCCGACACAGACACCGCACAGAAGTCGTCGCAACCTGCGCTAAAGCGAGCAGTGAGCCAGTTCGTCTCGAAAAGCCTCAACCGCAGCAGCCAATGGTCCCAAGTCGCCCGACACAGACACCGCACAGAAGTCGTCGCAACCTGCGCTAAAGCGAGCAGTGAGCCAGTTCGTCTCGAAAAACTTCAACCGCAGCAGCCAATCGTCCCAAGTCGCCCGACACAGACACCGCACAGAAGTCGTCGCAACCTGCGCTAAAGCGAGCAATGAGCCAGTTCGTCTCGAAAAGCCTCAACCGCAGCAGCCAATGGTCCCAAGTCGCCCGACACAGACACCGCACAGAAGTCGTCGCAACCTGCGCTAAAGCGAGCAATGAGCCAGTTCGTCTCGAAAAACTTCAACCGCAGCAGCCAATCGTCCCAAGTCGCCCGACACAGACACCGCACACAAGACGTCGCAACCTGCGCTAAAGCGAGCAGTGAGCCAGTTCGTCTCGAAAAACTTCAACCGCAGCAGCCAATGGTCCCAAGTCGCCCGACACAGACACCGCACAGAAGTCGTCGCAACCTGCGCTAAAGCGAGCAGTGAGCCAGTTCGTCTCGAAAAGCTTCAACCGCAGCAGCCAATGGTCCCAAGTCGCCCGACACAGACACCGCACAGAAGACGTCGCAACCTGCGCTAAAGCGAGCAGTGAGCCAGTTCGTCTCGAAAAGCCTCAACCGCAGCAGCCAATGGTCCCAAGTCGCCCGACACAGACACCGCACAGAAGTCGTCGCAACCTGCGCTAAAGCGAGCAGTGAGCCAGTTCGTCTCGAAAAACTTCAACCGCAGCAGCCAATGGTCCCAAGTCGCCCGACACAGACACCGCACAGAAGACGTCGCAACCTGCGCTAAAGCGAGCAATGAGCCAGTTCGTCTCGAAAAGCTTCAACCGCAGCAGCCAATGGTCCCAAGTCGCCCGACACAGACACCGCACAGAAGTCGTCGCAACCTGCGCTAAAGCGAGCAGTGAGCCAGTTCGTCTCGAAAAGCTTCAACCGCAGCAGCCAATGGTCCCAAGTCGCCCGACACAGACACCGCACAGAAGACGTCGCAACCTGCGCTAAAGCGAGCAATGAGCCAGTTCGTCTCGAAAAGCCTCAACCGCAGCAGCCAATGGTCCCAAGTCGCCCGACACAGACACCGCACAGAAGTCGTCGCAACCTGCGCTAAAGCGAGCAGTGAGCCAGTTCGTCTCGAAAAGCTTCAACCGCAGCAGCCAATGGTCCCAAGTCGCCCGACACAGACACCGCACAGAAGACGTCGCAACCTGCGCTAAAGCGAGCAATGAGCCAGTTCGTCTCGAAAAGCCTCAACCGCAGCAGCCAATGGTCCCAAGTCGCCCGACACAGACACCGCACAGAAGTCGTCGCAACCTGCGCTAAAGCGAGCAGTGAGCCAGTTCGTCTCGAAAAACTTCAACCGCAGCAGCCAATCGTCCCAAGTCGCCCGACACAGACACCGCACAGAAGACGTCGCAACCTGCGCTAAAGCGAGCAGTGAGCCAGTTCGTCTCGAAAAGCCTCAACCGCAGCAGCCAATGGTCCCAAGTCGCCCGACACAGACACCGCACAGAAGTCGTCGCAACCTGCGCTAAAGCGAGCAGTGAGCCAGTTCGTCTCGAAAAGCTTCAACCGCAGCAGCCAATCGTCCCAAGTCGCCCGACACAGACACCGCACAGAAGACGTCGCAACCTGCGCTAAAGCGAGCAATGAGCCAGTTCGTCTCGAAAAGCCTCAACCGCAGCAGCCAATGGTCCCAAGTCGCCCGACACAGACACCGCACAGAAGTCGTCGCAACCTGCGCTAAAGCGAGCAGTGAGCCAGTTCGTCTCGAAAAACTTCAACCGCAGCAGCCAATGGTCCCAAGTCGCCCGACACAGACACCGCACAGAAGACGTCGCAACCTGCGCTAAAGCGAGCAGTGAGCCAGTTCGTCTCGAAAAACTTCAACCGCAGCAGCCAATGGTCCCAAGTCGCCCGACACAGACACCGCACAGAAGTCGTCGCAACCTGCGCTAAAGCGAGCAGTGAGCCAGTTCGTCTCGAAAAACTTCAACCGCAGCAGCCAATGGTCCCAAGTCGCCCGACACAGACACCGCACACAAGACGTCGCAACCTGCGCTAAAGCGAGCAATGAGCCAGTTCGTCTCGAAAAGCCTCAACCGCAGCAGCCAATGGTCCCAAGTCGCCCGACACAGACACCGCACAGAAGTCGTCGCAACCTGCGCTAAAGCGAGCAGTGAGCCAGTTCGTCTCGAAAAGCTTCAACCGCAGCAGCCAATGGTCCCAAGTCGCCCGACACAGACACCGCACAGAAGTCGTCGCAACCTGCGCTAAAGCGAGCAATGAGCCAGTTCGTCTCGAAAAGCCTCAACCGCAGCAGCCAATGGTCCCAAGTCGCCCGACACAGACACCGCACAGAAGTCGTCGCAACCTGCGCTAAAGCGAGCAGTGAGCCAGTTCGTCTCGAAAAACTTCAACCGCAGCAGCCAATGGTCCCAAGTCGCCCGACACAGACACCGCACAGAAGACGTCGCAACCTGCGCTAAAGCGAGCAATGAGCCAGTTCGTCTCGAAAAGCCTCAACCGCAGCAGCCAATGGTCCCAAGTCGCCCGACACAGACACCGCACAGAAGTCGTCGCAACCTGCGCTAAAGCGAGCAGTGAGCCAGTTCGTCTCGAAAAACTTCAACCGCAGCAGCCAATGGTCCCAAGTCGCCCGACACAGACACCGCACAGAAGACGTCGCAACCTGCGCTAAAGCGAGCAGTGAGCCAGTTCGTCTCGAAAAGCCTCAACCGCAGCAGCCAATGGTCCCAAGTCGCCCGACACAGACACCGCACAGAAGTCGTCGCAACCTGCGCTAAAGCGAGCAGTGAGCCAGTTCGTCTCGAAAAGCTTCAACCGCAGCAGCCAATGGTCCCAAGTCGCCCGACACAGACACCGCACAGAAGTCGTCGCAACCTGCGCTAAAGCGAGCAGTGAGCCAGTTCGTCTCGAAAAACTTCAACCGCAGCAGCCAATGGTCCCAAGTCGCCCGACACAGACACCGCACAGAAGTCGTCGCAACCTGCGCTAAAGCGAGCAGTGAGCCAGTTCGTCTCGAAAAGCCTCAACCGCAGCAGCCAATGGTCCCAAGTCGCCCGACACAGACACCGCACAGAAGTCGTCGCAACCTGCGCTAAAGCGAGCAGTGAGCCAGTTCGTCTCGAAAAACTTCAACCGCAGCAGCCAATGGTCCCAAGTCGCCCGACACAGACACCGCACAGAAGTCGTCGCAACCTGCGCTAAAGCGAGCAGTGAGCCAGTTCGTCTCGAAAAGCCTCAACCGCAGCAGCCAATGGTCCCAAGTCGCCCGACACAGACACCGCACAGAAGTCGTCGCAACCTGCGCTAAAGCGAGCAGTGAGCCAGTTCGTCTCCGAAAAGCTTCAACCGCAGCAGCCAATCGTCCCAAGTCGCCCGACACAGACACCGCACAGAAGTCGTCGCAACCTGCGCTAAAGCGAGCAATGAGCCAGTTCGTCTCGAAAAGCCTCAACCGCAGCAGCCAATGGTCCCAAGTCGCCCGACACAGACACCGCACAGAAGTCGTCGCAACCTGCGCTAAAGCGAGCAGTGAGCCAGTTCGTCTCGAAAAACTTCAACCGCAGCAGCCAATCGTCCCAAGTCGCCCGACACAGACACCGCACAGAAGTCGTCGCAACCTGCGCTAAAGCGAGCAATGAGCCAGTTCGTCTCGAAAAGCTTCAACCGCAGCAGCCAATGGTCCCAAGTCGCCCGACACAGACACCGCACAGAAGTCGTCGCAACCTGCGCTAAAGCGAGCAGTGAGCCAGTTCGTCTCGAAAAGCCTCAACCGCAGCAGCCAATGGTCCCAAGTCGCCCGACACAGACACCGCACAGAAGTCGTCGCAACCTGCGCTAAAGCGAGCAGTGAGCCAGTTCGTCTCGAAAAGCTTCAACCGCAGCAGCCAATGGTCCCAAGTCGCCCGACACAGACACCGCACAGAAGTCGTCGCAACCTGCGCTAAAGCGAGCAATGAGCCAGTTCGTCTCGAAAAGCCTCAACCGCAGCAGCCAATGGTCCCAAGTCGCCCGACACAGACACCGCACAGAAGTCGTCGCAACCTGCGCTAAAGCGAGCAGTGAGCCAGTTCGTCTCGAAAAGCCTCAACCGCAGCAGCCAATGGTCCCAAGTCGCCCGACACAGACACCGCACAGAAGTCGTCGCAACCTGCGCTAAAGCGAGCAGTGAGCCAGTTCGTCTCGAAAAGCTTCAACCGCAGCAGCCAATGGTCCCAAGTCGCCCGACACAGACACCGCACAGAAGTCGTCGCAACCTGCGCTAAAGCGAGCAGTGAGCCAGTTCGTCTCGAAAAGCTTCAACCGCAGCAGCCAATGGTCCCAAGTCGCCCGACACAGACACCGCACAGAAGTCGTCGCAACCTGCGCTAAAGCGAGCAGTGAGCCAGTTCGTCTCGAAAAGCCTCAACCGCAGCAGCCAATGGTCCCAAGTCGCCCGACACAGACACCGCACAGAAGTCGTCGCAACCTGCGCTAAAGCGAGCAGTGAGCCAGTTCGTCTCGAAAAACTTCAACCGCAGCAGCCAATGGTCCCAAGTCGCCCGACACAGACACCGCACAGAAGACGTCGCAACCTGCGCTAAAGCGAGCAGTGAGCCAGTTCGTCTCGAAAAGCTTCAACCGCAGCAGCCAATGGTCCCAAGTCGCCCGACACAGACACCGCACAGAAGTCGTCGCAACCTGCGCTAAAGCGAGCAGTGAGCCAGTTCGTCTCGAAAAACTTCAACCGCAGCAGCCAATGGTCCCAAGTCGCCCGACACAGACACCGCACAGAAGACGTCGCAACCTGCGCTAAAGCGAGCAGTGAGCCAGTTCGTCTCGAAAAGCCTCAACCGCAGCAGCCAATGGTCCCAAGTCGCCCGACACAGACACCGCACAGAAGTCGTCGCAACCTGCGCTAAAGCGAGCAGTGAGCCAGTTCGTCTCGAAAAACTTCAACCGCAGCAGCCAATGGTCCCAAGTCGCCCGACACAGACACCGCACAGAAGTCGTCGCAACCTGCGCTAAAGCGAGCAGTGAGCCAGTTCGTCTCGAAAAGCCTCAACCGCAGCAGCCAATGGTCCCAAGTCGCCCGACACAGACACCGCACAGAAGTCGTCGCAACCTGCGCTAAAGCGAGCAGTGAGCCAGTTCGTCTCGAAAAGCTTCAACCGCAGCAGCCAATGGTCCCAAGTCGCCCGACACAGACACCGCACAGAAGTCGTCGCAACCTGCGCTAAAGCGAGCAGTGAGCCAGTTCGTCTCGAAAAGCCTCAACCGCAGCAGCCAATGGTCCCAAGTCGCCCGACACAGACACCGCACAGAAGTCGTCGCAACCTGCGCTAAAGCGAGCAGTGAGCCAGTTCGTCTCGAAAAACTTCAACCGCAGCAGCCAATGGTCCCAAGTCGCCCGACACAGACACCGCACAGAAGACGTCGCAACCTGCGCTAAAGCGAGCAATGAGCCAGTTCGTCTCGAAAAGCCTCAACCGCAGCAGCCAATGGTCCCAAGTCGCCCGACACAGACACCGCACAGAAGTCGTCGCAACCTGCGCTAAAGCGAGCAATGAGCCAGTTCGTCTCGAAAAGCTTCAACCGCAGCAGCCAATGGTCCCAAGTCGCCCGACACAGACACCGCACAGAAGTCGTCGCAACCTGCGCTAAAGCGAGCAGTGAGCCAGTTCGTCTCGAAAAACTTCAACCGCAGCAGCCAATGGTCCCAAGTCGCCCGACACAGACACCGCACAGAAGACGTCGCAACCTGCGCTAAAGCGAGCAGTGAGCCAGTTCGTCTCGAAAAGCCTCAACCGCAGCAGCCAATGGTCCCAAGTCGCCCGACACAGACACCGCACAGAAGTCGTCGCAACCTGCGCTAAAGCGAGCAGTGAGCCAGTTCGTCTCGAAAAGCCTCAACCGCAGCAGCCAATGGTCCCAAGTCGCCCGACACAGACACCGCACAGAAGTCGTCGCAACCTGCGCTAAAGCGAGCAGTGAGCCAGTTCGTCTCGAAAAGCCTCAACCGCAGCAGCCAATGGTCCCAAGTCGCCCGACACAGACACCGCACAGAAGTCGTCGCAACCTGCGCTAAAGCGAGCAGTGAGCCAGTTCGTCTCGAAAAACTTCAACCGCAGCAGCCAATCGTCCCAAGTCGCCCGACACAGACACCGCACAGAAGACGTCGCAACCTGCGCTAAAGCGAGCAGTGAGCCAGTTCGTCTCGAAAAGCCTCAACCGCAGCAGCCAATGGTCCCAAGTCGCCCGACACAGACACCGCACAGAAGTCGTCGCAACCTGCGCTAAAGCGAGCAGTGAGCCAGTTCGTCTCGAAAAGCCTCAACCGCAGCAGCCAATGGTCCCAAGTCGCCCGACACAGACACCGCACAGAAGTCGTCGCAACCTGCGCTAAAGCGAGCAGTGAGCCAGTTCGTCTCGAAAAACTTCAACCGCAGCAGCCAATGGTCCCAAGTCGCCCGACACAGACACCGCACAGAAGTCGTCGCAACCTGCGCTAAAGCGAGCAGTGAGCCAGTTCGTCTCGAAAAGCCTCAACCGCAGCAGCCAATGGTCCCAAGTCGCCCGACACAGACACCGCACAGAAGTCGTCGCAACCTGCGCTAAAGCGAGCAGTGAGCCAGTTCGTCTCGAAAAACTTCAACCGCAGCAGCCAATGGTCCCAAGTCGCCCGACACAGACACCGCACAGAAGTCGTCGCAACCTGCGCTAAAGCGAGCAATGAGCCAGTTCGTCTCGAAAAGCCTCAACCGCAGCAGCCAATGGTCCCAAGTCGCCCGACACAGACACCGCACAGAAGTCGTCGCAACCTGCGCTAAAGCGAGCAGTGAGCCAGTTCGTCTCGAAAAGCTTCAACCGCAGCAGCCAATGGTCCCAAGTCGCCCGACACAGACACCGCACAGAAGTCGTCGCAACCTGCGCTAAAGCGAGCAGTGAGCCAGTTCGTCTCGAAAAACTTCAACCGCAGCAGCCAATGGTCCCAAGTCGCCCGACACAGACACCGCACAGAAGTCGTCGCAACCTGCGCTAAAGCGAGCAATGAGCCAGTTCGTCTCGAAAAGCCTCAACCGCAGCAGCCAATGGTCCCAAGTCGCCCGACACAGACACCGCACAGAAGTCGTCGCAACCTGCGCTAAAGCGAGCAGTGAGCCAGTTCGTCTCGAAAAGCTTCAACCGCAGCAGCCAATGGTCCCAAGTCGCCCGACACAGACACCGCACAGAAGTCGTCGCAACCTGCGCTAAAGCGAGCAGTGAGCCAGTTCGTCTCGAAAAGCCTCAACCGCAGCAGCCAATGGTCCCAAGTCGCCCGACACAGACACCGCACAGAAGTCGTCGCAACCTGCGCTAAAGCGAGCAGTGAGCCAGTTCGTCTCGAAAAGCTTCAACCGCAGCAGCCAATGGTCCCAAGTCGCCCGACACAGACACCGCACAGAAGTCGTCGCAACCTGCGCTAAAGCGAGCAATGAGCCAGTTCGTCTCGAAAAGCCTCAACCGCAGCAGCCAATGGTCCCAAGTCGCCCGACACAGACACCGCACAGAAGTCGTCGCAACCTGCGCTAAAGCGAGCAGTGAGCCAGTTCGTCTCGAAAAGCTTCAACCGCAGCAGCCAATGGTCCCAAGTCGCCCGACACAGACACCGCACAGAAGTCGTCGCAACCTGCGCTAAAGCGAGCAGTGAGCCAGTTCGTCTCGAAAAACTTCAACCGCAGCAGCCAATGGTCCCAAGTCGCCCGACACAGACACCGCACAGAAGTCGTCGCAACCTGCGCTAAAGCGAGCAGTGAGCCAGTTCGTCTCGAAAAGCTTCAACCGCAGCAGCCAATGGTCCCAAGTCGCCCGACACAGACACCGCACAGAAGTCGTCGCAACCTGCGCTAAAGCGAGCAGTGAGCCAGTTCGTCTCGAAAAGCTTCAACCGCAGCAGCCAATGGTCCCAAGTCGCCCGACACAGACACCGCACAGAAGTCGTCGCAACCTGCGCTAAAGCGAGCAGTGAGCCAGTTCGTCTCGAAAAACTTCAACCGCAGCAGCCAATCGTCCCAAGTCGCCCGACACAGACACCGCACAGAAGACGTCGCAACCTGCGCTAAAGCGAGCAGTGAGCCAGTTCGTCTCGAAAAGCCTCAACCGCAGCAGCCAATGGTCCCAAGTCGCCCGACACAGACACCGCACAGAAGTCGTCGCAACCTGCGCTAAAGCGAGCAGTGAGCCAGTTCGTCTCGAAAAGCTTCAACCGCAGCAGCCAATGGTCCCAAGTCGCCCGACACAGACACCGCACAGAAGTCGTCGCAACCTGCGCTAAAGCGAGCAGTGAGCCAGTTCGTCTCGAAAAACTTCAACCGCAGCAGCCAATGGTCCCAAGTCGCCCGACACAGACACCGCACAGAAGTCGTCGCAACCTGCGCTAAAGCGAGCAGTGAGCCAGTTCGTCTCGAAAAGCTTCAACCGCAGCAGCCAATGGTCCCAAGTCGCCCGACACAGACACCGCACAGAAGTCGTCGCAACCTGCGCTAAAGCGAGCAGTGAGCCAGTTCGTCTCGAAAAGCCTCAACCGCAGCAGCCAATGGTCCCAAGTCGCCCGACACAGACACCGCACAGAAGTCGTCGCAACCTGCGCTAAAGCGAGCAGTGAGCCAGTTCGTCTCGAAAAACTTCAACCGCAGCAGCCAATGGTCCCAAGTCGCCCGACACAGACACCGCACAGAAGACGTCGCAACCTGCGCTAAAGCGAGCAGTGAGCCAGTTCGTCTCGAAAAGCTTCAACCGCAGCAGCCAATGGTCCCAAGTCGCCCGACACAGACACCGCACAGAAGACGTCGCAACCTGCGCTAAAGCGAGCAATGAGCCAGTTCGTCTCGAAAAGCCTCAACCGCAGCAGCCAATGGTCCCAAGTCGCCCGACACAGACACCGCACAGAAGTCGTCGCAACCTGCGCTAAAGCGAGCAGTGAGCCAGTTCGTCTCGAAAAACTTCAACCGCAGCAGCCAATGGTCCCAAGTCGCCCGACACAGACACCGCACAGAAGTCGTCGCAACCTGCGCTAAAGCGAGCAGTGAGCCAGTTCGTCTCGAAAAGCCTCAACCGCAGCAGCCAATGGTCCCAAGTCGCCCGACACAGACACCGCACAGAAGTCGTCGCAACCTGCGCTAAAGCGAGCAGTGAGCCAGTTCGTCTCGAAAAACTTCAACCGCAGCAGCCAATGGTCCCAAGTCGCCCGACACAGACACCGCACAGAAGTCGTCGCAACCTGCGCTAAAGCGAGCAGTGAGCCAGTTCGTCTCGAAAAGCCTCAACCGCAGCAGCCAATGGTCCCAAGTCGCCCGACACAGACACCGCACAGAAGTCGTCGCAACCTGCGCTAAAGCGAGCAGTGAGCCAGTTCGTCTCGAAAAACTTCAACCGCAGCAGCCAATCGTCCCAAGTCGCCCGACACAGACACCGCACAGAAGTCGTCGCAACCTGCGCTAAAGCGAGCAGTGAGCCAGTTCGTCTCGAAAAGCCTCAACCGCAGCAGCCAATGGTCCCAAGTCGCCCGACACAGACACCGCACAGAAGTCGTCGCAACCTGCGCTAAA
Source organism: Ixodes ricinus (assembly GCA_037355805.1). Classification (NCBI taxonomy): domain Eukaryota; kingdom Metazoa; phylum Arthropoda; class Arachnida; order Ixodida; family Ixodidae; genus Ixodes; species Ixodes ricinus. Next base: position 10,123 of record JAZHYW010002649.1, read on the forward strand.
GCGAGCAGTGAGCCAGTTCGTCTCGAAAAACTTCAACCGCAGCAGCCAATGGTCCCAAGTCGCCCGACACAGACACCGCACAGAAGTCGTCGCAACCTGCGCTAAAGCGAGCAGTGAGCCAGTTCGTCTCGAAAAACTTCAACCGCAGCAGCCAATGGTCCCAAGTCGCCCGACACAGACACCGCACAGAAGTCGTCGCAACCTGCGCTAAAGCGAGCAGTGAGCCAGTTCGTCTCGAAAAGCCTCAACCGCAGCAGCCAATGGTCCCAAGTCGCCCGACACAGACACCGCACAGAAGTCGTCGCAACCTGCGCTAAAGCGAGCAGTGAGCCAGTTCGTCTCGAAAAACTTCAACCGCAGCAGCCAATGGTCCCAAGTCGCCCGACACAGACACCGCACAGAAGTCGTCGCAACCTGCGCTAAAGCGAGCAGTGAGCCAGTTCGTCTCGAAAAGCTTCAACCGCAGCAGCCAATGGTCCCAAGTCGCCCGACACAGACACCGCACAGAAGTCGTCGCAACCTGCGCTAAAGCGAGCAGTGAGCCAGTTCGTCTCGAAAAGCCTCAACCGCAGCAGCCAATGGTCCCAAGTCGCCCGACACAGACACCGCACAGAAGTCGTCGCAACCTGCGCTAAAGCGAGCAGTGAGCCAGTTCGTCTCGAAAAGCCTCAACCGCAGCAGCCAATGGTCCCAAGTCGCCCGACACAGACACCGCACAGAAGTCGTCGCAACCTGCGCTAAAGCGAGCAGTGAGCCAGTTCGTCTCGAAAAACTTCAACCGCAGCAGCCAATGGTCCCAAGTCGCCCGACACAGACACCGCACAGAAGTCGTCGCAACCTGCGCTAAAGCGAGCAATGAGCCAGTTCGTCTCGAAAAGCCTCAACCGCAGCAGCCAATGGTCCCAAGTCGCCCGACACAGACACCGCACAGAAGTCGTCGCAACCTGCGCTAAAGCGAGCAGTGAGCCAGTTCGTCTCGAAAAACTTCAACCGCAGCAGCCAATGGTCCCAAGTCGCCCGACACAGACACCGCACAGAAGTCGTCGCAACCTGCGCTAAAGCGAGCAGTGAGCCAGTTCGTCTCGAAAAGCCTCAACCGCAGCAGCCAATGGTCCCAAGTCGCCCGACACAGACACCGCACAGAAGTCGTCGCAACCTGCGCTAAAGCGAGCAGTGAGCCAGTTCGTCTCGAAAAACTTCAACCGCAGCAGCCAATGGTCCCAAGTCGCCCGACACAGACACCGCACAGAAGTCGTCGCAACCTGCGCTAAAGCGAGCAGTGAGCCAGTTCGTCTCGAAAAGCTTCAACCGCAGCAGCCAATGGTCCCAAGTCGCCCGACACAGACACCGCACAGAAGTCGTCGCAACCTGCGCTAAAGCGAGCAGTGAGCCAGTTCGTCTCGAAAAACTTCAACCGCAGCAGCCAATGGTCCCAAGTCGCCCGACACAGACACCGCACAGAAGACGTCGCAACCTGCGCTAAAGCGAGCAATGAGCCAGTTCGTCTCGAAAAGCCTCAACCGCAGCAGCCAATGGTCCCAAGTCGCCCGACACAGACACCGCACAGAAGTCGTCGCAACCTGCGCTAAAGCGAGCAGTGAGCCAGTTCGTCTCGAAAAACTTCAACCGCAGCAGCCAATGGTCCCAAGTCGCCCGACACAGACACCGCACAGAAGTCGTCGCAACCTGCGCTAAAGCGAGCAGTGAGCCAGTTCGTCTCGAAAAGCCTCAACCGCAGCAGCCAATGGTCCCAAGTCGCCCGACACAGACACCGCACAGAAGTCGTCGCAACCTGCGCTAAAGCGAGCAGTGAGCCAGTTCGTCTCGAAAAACTTCAACCGCAGCAGCCAATCGTCCCAAGTCGCCCGACACAGACACCGCACAGAAGATCGTCGCAACCTGCGCTAAAGCGAGCAGTGAGCCAGTTCGTCTCGAAAAGCCTCAACCGCAGCAGCCAATGGTCCCAAGTCGCCCGACACAGACACCGCACAGAAGTCGTCGCAACCTGCGCTAAAGCGAGCAGTGAGCCAGTTCGTCTCGAAAAGCCTCAACCGCAGCAGCCAATGGTCCCAAGTCGCCCGACACAGACACCGCACAGAAGTCGTCGCAACCTGCGCTAAAGCGAGCAGTGAGCCAGTTCGTCTCGAAAAACTTCAACCGCCAGCCAGCCACGCACGCAGTCCGCAAGCTGCGCTAACGAGCATGAGCCATTCGTCCGAAAGACCACCGCACAGCAATGTCCATCGCCGCTAGCGCAGAATCCTGCGCTAAAGCGAGCAGTGAGCCAGTTCGTCTCGAAAAGCTTCAACCGCAGCAGCCAATGGTCCCAAGTCGCCCGACACAGACACCGCACAGAAGTCGTCGCAACCTGCGCTAAAGCGAGCAGTGAGCCAGTTCGTCTCGAAAAACTTCAACCGCAGCAGCCAATGGTCCCAAGTCGCCCGACACAGACACCGCACAGAAGTCGTCGCAACCTGCGCTAAAGCGAGCAGTGAGCCAGTTCGTCTCGAAAAGCTTCAACCGCAGCAGCCAATGGTCCCAAGTCGCCCGACACAGACACCGCACAGAAGTCGTCGCAACCTGCGCTAAAGCGAGCAGTGAGCCAGTTCGTCTCGAAAAACTTCAACCGCAGCAGCCAATGGTCCCAAGTCGCCCGACACAGACACCGCACAGAAGTCGTCGCAACCTGCGCTAAAGCGAGCAGTGAGCCAGTTCGTCTCGAAAAGCTTCAACCGCAGCAGCCAATGGTCCCAAGTCGCCCGACACAGACACCGCACAGAAGTCGTCGCAACCTGCGCTAAAGCGAGCAGTGAGCCAGTTCGTCTCGAAAAGCTTCAACCGCAGCAGCCAATGGTCCCAAGTCGCCCGACACAGACACCGCACAGAAGTCGTCGCAACCTGCGCTAAAGCGAGCAGTGAGCCAGTTCGTCTCGAAAAACTTCAACCGCAGCAGCCAATGGTCCCAAGTCGCCCGACACAGACACCGCACAGAAGTCGTCGCAACCTGCGCTAAAGCGAGCAATGAGCCAGTTCGTCTCGAAAAGCCTCAACCGCAGCAGCCAATGGTCCCAAGTCGCCCGACACAGACACCGCACAGAAGTCGTCGCAACCTGCGCTAAAGCGAGCAGTGAGCCAGTTCGTCTCGAAAAACTTCAACCGCAGCAGCCAATGGTCCCAAGTCGCCCGACACAGACACCGCACAGAAGTCGTCGCAACCTGCGCTAAAGCGAGCAGTGAGCCAGTTCGTCTCGAAAAGCCTCAACCGCAGCAGCCAATGGTCCCAAGTCGCCCGACACAGACACCGCACAGAAGTCGTCGCAACCTGCGCTAAAGCGAGCAGTGAGCCAGTTCGTCTCGAAAAGCTTCAACCGCAGCAGCCAATGGTCCCAAGTCGCCCGACACAGACACCGCACAGAAGTCGTCGCAACCTGCGCTAAAGCGAGCAGTGAGCCAGTTCGTCTCGAAAAGCTTCAACCGCAGCAGCCAATGGTCCCAAGTCGCCCGACACAGACACCGCACAGAAGTCGTCGCAACCTGCGCTAAAGCGAGCAGTGAGCCAGTTCGTCTCGAAAAACTTCAACCGCAGCAGCCAATGGTCCCAAGTCGCCCGACACAGACACCGCACAGAAGTCGTCGCAACCTGCGCTAAAGCGAGCAATGAGCCAGTTCGTCTCGAAAAGCCTCAACCGCAGCAGCCAATGGTCCCAAGTCGCCCGACACAGACACCGCACAGAAGTCGTCGCAACCTGCGCTAAAGCGAGCAGTGAGCCAGTTCGTCTCGAAAAACTTCAACCGCAGCAGCCAATGGTCCCAAGTCGCCCGACACAGACACCGCACAGAAGACGTCGCAACCTGCGCTAAAGCGAGCAGTGAGCCAGTTCGTCTCGAAAAGCCTCAACCGCAGCAGCCAATGGTCCCAAGTCGCCCGACACAGACACCGCACAGAAGTCGTCGCAACCTGCGCTAAAGCGAGCAGTGAGCCAGTTCGTCTCGAAAAACTTCAACCGCAGCAGCCAATGGTCCCAAGTCGCCCGACACAGACACCGCACAGAAGTCGTCGCAACCTGCGCTAAAGCGAGCAGTGAGCCAGTTCGTCTCGAAAAGCTTCAACCGCAGCAGCCAATGGTCCCAAGTCGCCCGACACAGACACCGCACAGAAGTCGTCGCAACCTGCGCTAAAGCGAGCAGTGAGCCAGTTCGTCTCGAAAAGCTTCAACCGCAGCAGCCAATGGTCCCAAGTCGCCCGACACAGACACCGCACAGAAGTCGTCGCAACCTGCGCTAAAGCGAGCAGTGAGCCAGTTCGTCTCGAAAAGCCTCAACCGCAGCAGCCAATGGTCCCAAGTCGCCCGACACAGACACCGCACAGAAGTCGTCGCAACCTGCGCTAAAGCGAGCAGTGAGCCAGTTCGTCTCGAAAAACTTCAACCGCAGCAGCCAATGGTCCCAAGTCGCCCGACACAGACACCGCACAGAAGACGTCGCAACCTGCGCTAAAGCGAGCAATGAGCCAGTTCGTCTCGAAAAGCCTCAACCGCAGCAGCCAATGGTCCCAAGTCGCCCGACACAGACACCGCACAGAAGTCGTCGCAACCTGCGCTAAAGCGAGCAGTGAGCCAGTTCGTCTCGAAAAGCTTCAACCGCAGCAGCCAATGGTCCCAAGTCGCCCGACACAGACACCGCACAGAAGTCGTCGCAACCTGCGCTAAAGCGAGCAGTGAGCCAGTTCGTCTCGAAAAACTTCAACCGCAGCAGCCAATGGTCCCAAGTCGCCCGACACAGACACCGCACAGAAGTCGTCGCAACCTGCGCTAAAGCGAGCAATGAGCCAGTTCGTCTCGAAAAGCCTCAACCGCAGCAGCCAATGGTCCCAAGTCGCCCGACACAGACACCGCACAGAAGTCGTCGCAACCTGCGCTAAAGCGAGCAGTGAGCCAGTTCGTCTCGAAAAACTTCAACCGCAGCAGCCAATGGTCCCAAGTCGCCCGACACAGACACCGCACAGAAGTCGTCGCAACCTGCGCTAAAGCGAGCAGTGAGCCAGTTCGTCTCGAAAAGCCTCAACCGCAGCAGCCAATGGTCCCAAGTCGCCCGACACAGACACCGCACAGAAGTCGTCGCAACCTGCGCTAAAGCGAGCAGTGAGCCAGTTCGTCTCGAAAAACTTCAACCGCAGCAGCCAATGGTCCCAAGTCGCCCGACACAGACACCGCACAGAAGTCGTCGCAACCTGCGCTAAAGCGAGCAGTGAGCCAGTTCGTCTCGAAAAGCTTCAACCGCAGCAGCCAATGGTCCCAAGTCGCCCGACACAGACACCGCACAGAAGTCGTCGCAACCTGCGCTAAAGCGAGCAGTGAGCCAGTTCGTCTCGAAAACTTCAACCGCAGCAGCCAATCGTCCCAAGTCGCCCGACACAGACACCGCACACAAGTCGTCGCAACCTGCGCTAAAGCGAGCAATGAGCCAGTTCGTCTCGAAAAGCCTCAACCGCAGCAGCCAATGGTCCCAAGTCGCCCGACACAGACACCGCACAGAAGTCGTCGCAACCTGCGCTAAAGCGAGCAATGAGCCAGTTCGTCTCGAAAAGCCTCAACCGCAGCAGCCAATGGTCCCAAGTCGCCCGACACAGACACCGCACAGAAGTCGTCGCAACCTGCGCTAAAGCGAGCAGTGAGCCAGTTCGTCTCGAAAAACTTCAACCGCAGCAGCCAATGGTCCCAAGTCGCCCGACACAGACACCGCACAGAAGTCGTCGCAACCTGCGCTAAAGCGAGCAGTGAGCCAGTTCGTCTCGAAAAGCCTCAACCGCAGCAGCCAATGGTCCCAAGTCGCCCGACACAGACACCGCACAGAAGTCGTCGCAACCTGCGCTAAAGCGAGCAGTGAGCCAGTTCGTCTCGAAAACTTCAACCGCAGCAGCCAATGGTCCCAAGTCGCCCGACACAGACACCGCACAGAAGACGTCGCAACCTGCGCTAAAGCGAGCAATGAGCCAGTTCGTCTCGAAAAGCCTCAACCGCAGCAGCCAATGGTCCCAAGTCGCCCGACACAGACACCGCACAGAAGTCGTCGCAACCTGCGCTAAAGCGAGCAGTGAGCCAGTTCGTCTCGAAAAACTTCAACCGCAGCAGCCAATGGTCCCAAGTCGCCCGACACAGACACCGCACAGAAGTCGTCGCAACCTGCGCTAAAGCGAGCAGTGAGCCAGTTCGTCTCGAAAAGCCTCAACCGCAGCAGCCAATGGTCCCAAGTCGCCCGACACAGACACCGCACAGAAGTCGTCGCAACCTGCGCTAAAGCGAGCAGTGAGCCAGTTCGTCTCGAAAACTTCAACCGCAGCAGCCAATGGTCCCAAGTCGCCCGACACAGACACCGCACAGAAGTCGTCGCAACCTGCGCTAAAGCGAGCAGTGAGCCAGTTCGTCTCGAAAAGCTTCAACCGCAGCAGCCAATGGTCCCAAGTCGCCCGACACAGACACCGCACAGAAGTCGTCGCAACCTGCGCTAAAGCGAGCAGTGAGCCAGTTCGTCTCGAAAAGCTTCAACCGCAGCAGCCAATGGTCCCAAGTCGCCCGACACAGACACCGCACAGAAGTCGTCGCAACCTGCGCTAAAGCGAGCAATGAGCCAGTTCGTCTCGAAAAGCCTCAACCGCAGCAGCCAATGGTCCCAAGTCGCCCGACACAGACACCGCACAGAAGTCGTCGCAACCTGCGCTAAAGCGAGCAGTGAGCCAGTTCGTCTCGAAAAGCCTCAACCGCAGCAGCCAATGGTCCCAAGTCGCCCGACACAGACACCGCACAGAAGTCGTCGCAACCTGCGCTAAAGCGAGCAGTGAGCCAGTTCGTCTCGAAAACTTCAACCGCAGCAGCCAATCGTCCCAAGTCGCCCGACACAGACACCGCACAGAAGTCGTCGCAACCTGCGCTAAAGCGAGCAATGAGCCAGTTCGTCTCGAAAAGCCTCAACCGCAGCAGCCAATGGTCCCAAGTCGCCCGACACAGACACCGCACAGAAGTCGTCGCAACCTGCGCTAAAGCGAGCAGTGAGCCAGTTCGTCTCGAAAAACTTCAACCGCAGCAGCCAATGGTCCCAAGTCGCCCGACACAGACACCGCACAGAAGTCGTCGCAACCTGCGCTAAAGCGAGCAGTGAGCCAGTTCGTCTCGAAAAGCCTCAACCGCAGCAGCCAATGGTCCCAAGTCGCCCGACACAGACACCGCACAGAAGTCGTCGCAACCTGCGCTAAAGCGAGCAGTGAGCCAGTTCGTCTCGAAAAGCCTCAACCGCAGCAGCCAATGGTCCCAAGTCGCCCGACACAGACACCGCACAGAAGTCGTCGCAACCTGCGCTAAAGCGAGCAGTGAGCCAGTTCGTCTCGAAAAGCCTCAACCGCAGCAGCCAATGGTCCCAAGTCGCCCGACACAGACACCGCACAGAAGTCGTCGCAACCTGCGCTAAAGCGAGCAGTGAGCCAGTTCGTCTCGAAAAACTTCAACCGCAGCAGCCAATGGTCCCAAGTCGCCCGACACAGACACCGCACAGAAGACGTCGCAACCTGCGCTAAAGCGAGCAGTGAGCCAGTTCGTCTCGAAAAGCCTCAACCGCAGCAGCCAATGGTCCCAAGTCGCCCGACACAGACACCGCACAGAAGTCGTCGCAACCTGCGCTAAAGCGAGCAGTGAGCCAGTTCGTCTCGAAAAACTTCAACCGCAGCAGCCAATGGTCCCAAGTCGCCCGACACAGACACCGCACAGAAGTCGTCGCAACCTGCGCTAAAGCGAGCAGTGAGCCAGTTCGTCTCGAAAAACTTCAACCGCAGCAGCCAATGGTCCCAAGTCGCCCGACACAGACACCGCACAGAAGTCGTCGCAACCTGCGCTAAAGCGAGCAGTGAGCCAGTTCGTCTCGAAAAGCTTCAACCGCAGCAGCCAATGGTCCCAAGTCGCCCGACACAGACACCGCACAGAAGTCGTCGCAACCTGCGCTAAAGCGAGCAGTGAGCCAGTTCGTCTCGAAAAGCCTCAACCGCAGCAGCCAATGGTCCCAAGTCGCCCGACACAGACACCGCACAGAAGTCGTCGCAACCTGCGCTAAAGCGAGCAATGAGCCAGTTCGTCTCGAAAAGCCTCAACCGCAGCAGCCAATGGTCCCAAGTCGCCCGACACAGACACCGCACAGAAGTCGTCGCAACCTGCGCTAAAGCGAGCAGTGAGCCAGTTCGTCTCGAAAAACTTCAACCGCAGCAGCCAATCGTCCCAAGTCGCCCGACACAGACACCGCACAGAAGTCGTCGCAACCTGCGCTAAAGCGAGCAATGAGCCAGTTCGTCTCGAAAAGCCTCAACCGCAGCAGCCAATGGTCCCAAGTCGCCCGACACAGACACCGCACAGAAGTCGTCGCAACCTGCGCTAAAGCGAGCAGTGAGCCAGTTCGTCTCGAAAAACTTCAACCGCAGCAGCCAATGGTCCCAAGTCGCCCGACACAGACACCGCACAGAAGTCGTCGCAACCTGCGCTAAAGCGAGCAGTGAGCCAGTTCGTCTCGAAAAGCCTCAACCGCAGCAGCCAATGGTCCCAAGTCGCCCGACACAGACACCGCACAGAAGTCGTCGCAACCTGCGCTAAAGCGAGCAGTGAGCCAGTTCGTCTCGAAAAGCTTCAACCGCAGCAGCCAATGGTCCCAAGTCGCCCGACACAGACACCGCACAGAAGTCGTCGCAACCTGCGCTAAAGCGAGCAGTGAGCCAGTTCGTCTCGAAAAGCTTCAACCGCAGCAGCCAATGGTCCCAAGTCGCCCGACACAGACACCGCACAGAAGTCGTCGCAACCTGCGCTAAAGCGAGCAGTGAGCCAGTTCGTCTCGAAAAGCCTCAACCGCAGCAGCCAATGGTCCCAAGTCGCCCGACACAGACACCGCACAGAAGTCGTCGCAACCTGCGCTAAAGCGAGCAGTGAGCCAGTTCGTCTCGAAAAACTTCAACCGCAGCAGCCAATGGTCCCAAGTCGCCCGACACAGACACCGCACAGAAGTCGTCGCAACCTGCGCTAAAGCGAGCAGTGAGCCAGTTCGTCTCGAAAAGCTTCAACCGCAGCAGCCAATGGTCCCAAGTCGCCCGACACAGACACCGCACAGAAGTCGTCGCAACCTGCGCTAAAGCGAGCAGTGAGCCAGTTCGTCTCGAAAAGCTTCAACCGCAGCAGCCAATGGTCCCAAGTCGCCCGACACAGACACCGCACAGAAGTCGTCGCAACCTGCGCTAAAGCGAGCAGTGAGCCAGTTCGTCTCGAAAACTTCAACCGAGCGAGTCAATCGTCTCAAGTCGCGCTCGAATATTGCATAATCGCACAGAAGTCGTCGCAACCTTAAATCGAGCAAATGAGTCAGTTCGCCTCGAAGCCCCAGTTAAAAATGTCCATTGGGTCCAATTGGTTTCTGACAATTGGAACCAATGAGTAAAACTGTTTGTGATTTCGGACTCCTCATTGAAAAAATCCCAATTGGTTCCAATTGTCGAAACCCAATTGAGCATTGCCAATTGGTACCAATTGGGCACGACCAATTGGGCAAACCGTTTGTGATTTCGGACTCCTCATTGAAAAAATCCGTTGGTTTCAATTGTTGATACCCAATTGAGCATTGCCAATTGGAACCAATTGGGAAAGCCATTTGTGATAACTGGACGATGAAACACTAGTAGACGATTTTGTGGGGGGGGGGATTTTTATTGAAATTAAGAGTATCCCTCATTCGGTCTTCTCTTGCGTGGCCGTCGTCTTGTTGTTCAAGCGTTGCCCAGTTGGTTCCGTAGTTTCCTCCTGGTCCAGTTTTTCCTCTGCAGCTTTCCTAGGAGCACCAATATAGGTTAAATTACTACATGGCCCATATAAGTCTTCATATTTAACTTGCGATAAGGAACAAGGACGTTTTCCCTTCATAAAACACGACTGTTTATATATTTAGAAATCAAGTCTTCGATGCTGCAGTAAAGGCGGCCAAAGCCACCTGACAAGCCTTTGCAGGCGGCATTTTGGACTGGTCAGAAATATGAATACACTAAAATTCTGTATTGCTTGAAGGAGAGCATTCGGCAATATGTGCAGTACATCCATAATCGATAAGCAGATTCTGGTATTAGATAATTAGGAGCATGTATTTCTACGTTGCAAAGAAAAAGAACTGTGATCATGTTGACGAAGTCCGATTCCAAGCTTCAGATACTCAACGACTAGCTGTTTCCTATGAGCCACTGAGGCATTCTCTGCTGCAAGGGTTAGGACAGTTAATATGCTGTAACTATACATATACTGCATAGTTGCATCATTTACAACATAGTTGCACATACTGCATAGTTACAGCGGTTTGAGACATTTCTGGTGTGTCCTCTATTTTAATAAGGTTCTCCAGCGAAAGCTTTAGCTCCAGCTCTAAAGCGACATTCAGTTTTACAAAAACAAGTTTCCAATGTGCTGCGTCTTTCCGCGATAAAAGAGCATAGTGTTTTGTCCAACGCAAATATATACGGATCGTGGCGCGCTCAAACTTCGCCAGATACGTAATCCTAGCCTTTGGTGTAACATGCCAAAGTTTTGGAACATAGAGTGATTTGATTCAAAACGTAGAAGCAATTTTCTGAAAATTTCAATGACCAACGTGTTGCATCCCGGTAGCGTTTCTTCGCTAAAACGTCTATCGTTCATGTAGTATAGACCCCAAAGTTTCAGGACCTGTTAGTGTTATTTTAGCGAAGTTTAGAGACACTAAACCTCATTTCCTCATTTAAAATTTCCGAACAATCGCTTTATAAGTGTTCAATCAGACAACTCTAAATCTGTGGCTAACACTTTTTTTTCTTTCGCACAGGCATCTGAATAAACTGGGCAGACTTTCAAACTGACAGCTCGGAAAATTCTCTTCTGTAAAGTTTCATTCGTTCAGGCTCCTACCCTGTACTGACCATAAAGCTAAAGGTGTCTCGGCATATTTATTAATCCGAAATCGCCGATTTGCAATGCAGCAAGCACTAAGAAAAGAAACAAAGAAGTGTCCTTACCTTGACCCCATAACCGTTTGCTATCCATCCGTCGCGCTCCAACGAAGTGGCAGGCCCAATGAAGTAATTCTCACCGCACTAGTCAGCACTCGCAGCAATAAAACAACAGAACTTTCTTGAATTAACCATGCCAAATATGCCAACGTGCCATCAGTGCGAATCCTGCCATGTGCGTGCTTGCTTCTTCGCGGCCGCCATCTTGCCCAGTGTGTACAGACGCTTCCAACCATTCTGGCCAATTTTGGCCAAACTTAAAAAAAATATTACACCGGGATTAAAAAAAAAATTCCTGACATATTTAATTTACATGCAGAAGTTTTCCTCATTTTGACATTTAGAAAAACAAATATGTGCAAGTGCTATTAATTAGTACACCCCATGATTGGGTTGAATTCCAATAAAATTATTTACCACTTGCAACTTATTTATTTCTATTAATTTTGGGATTATTAAATACTCAATGAAAATATGATTAGGATTGGTACCCATTGATATTCTAAATGTACCCAGTTGGTATTTTAACTGGGCTGCCAAAAACAAAATATGTACAGTTTTCTCTAGACGACTTTAATCAAACATTACCTAATATAAATAAAATAACCAATAAAAGACAACTGAAGGTACAATTATATGTATCAGGTGCCAATTGAAAAGTATAGTTTGAGTTGGGACGAAAATGTCCAGTTGATTATCCCAATTCGAATAACTAATTGTTCATCTTAATGCCAGTTGGATTCAACTAGTTACAACCGGTGCCAACTGAACTTGTAATTGGTACCAATTGGCACAACCAATTGTTTACTTAATGCCAATTGGATCCAGCTAGTTACAATTGGCATCAATTGAGCTTCCAATTGGAACCAACTGGCATAACCAATTGTTGACTTACTGCCAATTGGATCCAACTCGATACAATTGGCATCAATTGAACTTCCAATTGGAACCAACTGGCATAACCAATTGTTGACTTACTGCCAATTGGATCCAACTAGTTACAATTGGAAAAATTGAACTTCCAATTGGAACCAACTGGCACAACCAATTGTTTACTTATTGCCAATTGGATCCAACTAGTTACAATTGGCATCAATTGAACTTCCAATTGGAATCAGTTGGGAACAACTGGTACCAATTGAAATTCCAATGGTTCTCAATGGTTATTTTTAACTGGCAGCCAATGGTCCCAAGTCGCCCGACACGACACCGCACAGAAGTAGTC